>JAPYYV010008247.1:0-14328 GCA_030522625.1 Copidosoma aretas | reverse complement strand
AAATGTTTTTGTTAGATAAAACTCAATTATTTATTCCTAAAGATACACCCGCTATGTGTAATGTAACTATCGATAGTTTATCGATAGACCGATAGTTTTCCAGAAAACTGTCGATACTATAAATTGCTCAAATAATCAATGTTTAATGAACACTAATGGACTGATCTCATGTAAATAGATAGTATAGGTGTGAAGACTGATGTGTTGCTAATCATGCATTTATCGCTGACATTCTTGCATTGAAAAGTAGTGTCCGATGTATTGTGAATGAGTCACACGTGATTTGTCATGAATCATGGAGTCGGAGTGGATGATATAAACGACTGAAGCGCCCGTGGCGAAGTGAGTCAGGTTTTTTGTGACTCGCACATCAAACTTAATTTTAATAAACGTATTGTATGCTGCAAAATTAAAGCCATAAAAATACAAATTATACTTCATGCAAAAAATAGCTTTCTGAATAACTTTTAATAACTTAATTCTCTACCGTACCGGCTTACCTCGATTGCAGCTTCTCAAATTAAATCGTGAAAACTTAATGAAATGATTTTTCTATTTGGAAGTCCCTAAGTTTATTAAAAATGAATAGCGGAATGGTCTTATTGTCGAAAAATTCGAGTGTTAGCAATTGCAGTTTTTTCGGTAAAGAAGTACGGAAGAGCAACGTGTATGGATATATATACACAGGTAAGTACCCAGCAATCAGCTGTCCTGTCTGCTTCGCAAAGACGTCTACACATAATTATATCTATGTACATTGGTTTTTCGTACTTCTTTACCAAACAAGTGCAATTGCTGAATGTTGAATTTCTTAACGATGGGACCATTCGGCCATTCCTTTTTAATAAACTAAGTGATTTCTAAATGGAAAAATCATTTCATTAAGTTTTTACGATGTAATTTGGGAAGCTGCAATCGAGATAAGCCAGTGCCGTAGAGTATACCCATGCCCTTGAGGTAGTTTTTGCATGAATTACGAAACCAAACTAATTATTATACTAGGCTTGATACAACGCAGATGAACACATCTGAATCAAGGTAACTGATGAAAACAGAATAGTTCCAAGACTATTAACTCAAAGTAAATGAAAGATTTCTGTGCGGGTCAAACTTTTCACTTCATCATTGTAAGTAAACACTTATTTTTATTGCTACTTTCTGATCAAATGTTTTGAAAGGGATGATCAAACACAATTTTATAACACTCTTGATAACAGTTCTTGCTAAAAATGGATATTTAATATTCTTGGCCTCCTCATTTATATAAAACGATTTTTTTGCTGAAGTATCTGCCATTTTTTGACCCAACCCTAAAACGATTGGACTTTTTTTGTTATTTGTTAGTTTCGTCATAGAAATTAAAACTAAGGAGATCAACAAGTGTTTATTTGAACAAAATTTGTATCAAGTTGTATATTATTTATATAATGAATTATCTATTGCTTCATCAATTTCTCGATTTATTTTAACAAGTCTATTAGTCACGTTAGTCGTACATCTATAAATTAATCAACTATTTTGATTATAAGGTTAAAAAGCTCTGAAGCTATTTAGTACACGTATAAGTACTTTTTGATGGGAACAAATTTCATATAATTTTTTTGAAAAATATTGAGTTTAAAAGAAAATATTACAGAAAATGTGTTTTAAGGGTGAAAACTTGGGTAGGTTTACTTGTTAGTCACACCTTTTTTTTTTCAATTACAACAATTTGTATTGGGACGTACAAATTTTTTACTGTGTAAACATGCAAATTTTTTTACTTTTTTCAAAGACCGCAAGTAATTAGATACAATAAGGAACAGCTTTAAATATTTTCATAATTTTTAATTAATAACTTTTCAAGTATTGGAAATTTTAGTATGACTGATTATATTCATTTTTGAGTGGGGTTATTCATTCGACAAACACTGCGTACCGAGGTGCGAGAATTAAGGTGACTCTATTATGTCTCTCCTAGTCCGTCATTTTGATCAAGGCCGTTAATTTTTCAGCTGACGTGAGGAATATTCTACATCCTTGGTTTAACAAGTCGAGCATTGTTTTCCTTAGGCCATGACTAATAAATGCTTAGCTCGAACGTTGCGGGACTGTGCGCACATACTCATCATTATATCATTAACAATATAACAATTCATATTTTACTGCGGACTATAAGAGATGGAGCCTATACTTCTGTAAATGCAGTAATTGTTAGAACGTTTCACTGCTTTGTGGTGTTTTCTTCAACCACGATAATTTTTGGAGTTTTTTGGTCAGGTATGTATTTTATGTACAAAGCGTGTTCTAGAAATGTTGCTGGAAAACTATACTACGACATTGTTGCATTAATTTTCTATGTTTCTCTACAAGCTTAGTTTTGAAGTCTTGTTTTTCGGAATTATCACATGATGAAATCCACGGGTTATCAAATATAATTGGTTAATAGCTATAAAAAGAAACAAAAAATTTTTGGGGATACATCTTTATTTCGAGACATACGGAGTATGACAAAGATCGCTATAACGTAAAAATAAATCACGCCAAATATCTTTTCAGACCCGTAACAGTCAAACACGCGGAAGACAAACAAAATAATTTCATATCATACAGTCTATTAGCGATGACTGACTATTTATGTTACATATAAATGATGAGAGAAATTATGATTAGATTAAAAATTGACATAACCCTCTTGTTTTTAACTTCTAACGATATTTTGAAGAATACTTTTTCTAAAACATATCGAGAAAAAATTATTATCTATTATTTTTGTAGCTTCTTCCGTCAAAAAGTGTTCAATAATTTAGTACACATTCGACAAAGAACAAAATAATAGCTTCTGAGTCGGTAATCGGGATTGACAGTTGCAGGAAATTGAAGACACCATTTGAATAATTAAAAAATAATTTTGTACATTTGTTCAATGAATACAAAATTTTTTACCAAATCACCTTGATTATCTTGTTGCAGAAAATTCATTAGCATTCAAACGATATAGCAACGACAACAACAGCAACAGCGACAGCAACAAATATACTTAAAAACCAACATAATCGCACCCGATCAAAATATTTTGCAGTAAATATGTCCTACGATGGAACTGACCCAGCAACATATGGCAAAATTAACAATTGCGACTCGGTGAATTGCAAGTGTACTGACACAGTCTCCAAAAATCTAACTCAAGACCATACTCTGGATGAGCACATGGATTTCAAGCCAATGTACTGCTGTAACTTGTGCTCGCAAACTTTCGCCAAAAATAGCGATTTCACCAGACATATGAGGAAGCACCTTACGTATAGCTGCACCATGTGCAAGCAAACTTTCACCCGAACCAGCGTGTACACGAACCACATGCGCAAGGAGCACACCCATACCTGCAACGTGTGCTTGAAAATTTTCACACAAAAAAGTAGTTTAGTAAGCCACATTTCTTTGAAGCACAATCACCGCTGTACCATATGCTCACAAAAGTTCCTCATGGAAAACAGTCTCAAGAGACACATGGAATATGCTCACAACTATCGCTGTTGTCAGTGCCAAAAGACTTTCCCCACGTCATCGTATTTCAAGATGCACAATATTTACTTTCATAGCAATAAATAGCCATGTGAGGCCTTGTCACAGCGCGATTTTGAAATAATCTCGTGAACTACTTGAAATAACTATACTTATTTGTCAAGAGATTGAGTGTATGATTGTAAAATCGTTGTATGACGATAAATTTAATAGTACAATCTACCCAAATAAACGTACCTAATAAGTCATTCGTGTATTTCAAATTTTTTTGTCTATTCATAAGACAGACCTTGTTGCCACTCCTCATGCTATCCTTACCTTCCCTGGTAACATGCATCTATGTAAGATTTACTTGTCTACTTCTGCAGATTTGCAATATAATTGCGTCAGGTAAGTGCATCAGATTATTGCACAAGCATTGCGTACAATACTTGCATAAAGAAAAAGCAACAGTATACTTGCAATAGATTTACAGCAGACTTAAGTGAGACAAGTACATAAGGAATCGTACCCGAATACAGTGGACGATTTTTTCGATTTTTCGACCACCACCGTCCTCCCCTCTCGCCGTGTGGACTTTGCGTGAATCAGAAATTTCCCCCCCCCCCCCCCTTAAGTTACGTTGACTTACTTGTTTTTCTACATTTTCGAAAGAAAATTGTAAATAATATATCTATTAATTAATAACTATTAGTATTGAAATATTTTAATGTTATTTTTATGTTAAAGAGACAATTTTTCAAACAAAGCAGATAACGTTGGTCATAATAAGTATTAATATAAATATTTACTTTAATTATATTACACACCCTCGCTGAAACTACTATTTATCGTGCCTAATTTTGGAGGACAATGTGCCAGATTCCATATAAGGAATCGTATTTAGCGATTCTATGATTATATTTTACTATTCTCCGTTAGGTTGCCAATGTAAAAGAAATAACGTACTTTTGCTCGCATTGTCAGAAGCCTTAAAATAAAGTGTTACACGTTACCTAAATTATGTTGCCCAATCTTCTAACATTTCCCGAAGCACGTAAAAGATAAAAATCTTTACCCCCAAGGTGCGTGTTAAATACATTTACCTCGTGACTCCGTCAAAAGATGGTCGTAATGGCTCTGTTATCAGATATGAAAGTATCGTAGACTATAGCTCTGAGTGAATATCTATGTGAGTACTATACATGATCAAACTACTTAGCATTGACCGTAGTAAACTCTAGTGTCTATTTTATTGAATTTCTTAGATTTCTATTAAGATAAATGCATCAGTAATTAGAGAAATTAAATTGATATGACAAATAAATTATTTATCAACACATAAAAAGCCTACACACAGCTGCGGTACGTCAACCATCATATTTAACATCTACAAGTGTCATTATTCAATGCTATAATTACGTGTGATTAAGATGTATGTGATCATATCATCATAACAGATGTATACACAAAGGCTTGTGCGATATTCATTTCATGCATAAATATCAGCGACCGTTACATAAAACTGGCTACCGCCTACACTGTTAGATTTCCGCAGTAGCAGATAAATGTACGAACTATGGTGCACTACACTGTAATAGCCGACGAAAAACCCGTCGCCTGTCTAGAAGCACTAAAGGGGGACTAGGTCTTTTGTGTGCGATAAAGTTGATACTTATGGACAACCAACCTCTAAACCAAAACCAAACCCAAACTTAAAACCAAAACCGAAACCGAGACGCAACACCCAACTCAATAACAGAAAACGGGGAAATGATCACAAATTCGCGATGTAGAATGTTAGGACACTTTTTGGAACTGGCGCGATCAAAGTAGATAGCAAAATTGTTGATAAATACGCCATTGACATCGGCTATTCAAGAGGTTAGGCTACCGGAGAAAGGGCAAGTAGAAGTAAGTAAATACATATTCCTGTATAGCGAAAGCGTAAGGCGTAATCTGGTAATGGGTTTTTTTGTTAAAATATAACTATCAACGAACATGAAATAATTTAAAGTAGTAAATGAGTGAATTTTGTGTTTACGTCTGAACAATAAATGGTATAATTATATGCTTATTAATGTCCACGGGCCGACGAAAGAAAAGAATAATGATATAGAAGAAATTTTCCTCGCGGAATTAGAAAAATGTACGACGCAGGCTCATCATTTGATATCAAAATTATATTAGGGGATCTCAACGCAAAAATTTGCCGGAAAAATCTTTTTAGAACAACCATCGGGAAAGAGAGCCTCCACGATCTGAGTAATAATGAGGGTACTAGAGTTTTAGAGTTTGCGGTATCAAAAAATCTTTTTGTTAAGAGCACTCAATTTAAACATCCCGATATCTACAAAGCAACGTGGACGTCCCCAGACGGCGTGACTAAGATTCAAATCGATCATGTATTAAATAATAAGAGACCTAGCTCCAACATTCTTAATATCAGGGCATATAGGGGGGCTGACTGCAATGCGGACCATTTCCTCGTAATAGTAAAAGTTAGGACGCGTCTAACGATAGCCGGAAATCATCACTCAAATGAATCTGGAAAAAATTCGCACTAGAAAAACTAAAAGACTTCAACAATCTCGTAAAGTGCAGACAAGAAATGAATAACTGCATGGATGATCAAGTGCCGAGAATGCTATATCAAGAACTAGATGTCGATGCAAAGTGAGAAAATATAAAAAAGGCAATCAAAGAAGTAGGAAACAAAATAGTGCGACGTAGACGTCCGAAAAAAGATAAGCTGTAGTTCGACGACAAGTGTAGAAAGTTAATAGAGGTCCGCAGAAAGGCTAGAATAGCATACTTGAACAGCAAGAATGAACTAGCTCTAGAAAACTATAGAAATTGCAGAACAGCAGCAAGCAGGGTAGTAAGGGAAAATAAATATGAATTAAAGGAAAATAAAATTGCTACTGTAAACGATAATTCAAAGAAAAACAATGCGCGTGAGACGCACCAAGGAATTAATGCAACCTGAAAAGGGTATCAGAATCAAAATATTTTTATGAAAGACGAGTAGGGTAATATGATACTGGATGCCTGGGAAGCATTACCAAGATGGAAGACTACTTTAATAAATTGCTTAATGTACACGCAAATATCGAGAACAGGAAGCCTCAAGATATTCTTACCGCGGAAATAGAGGTGAATAAACCAGCACTTGGAGAAGCAGAGCAAGCCATCCGCAAACTTTAGAATAACAAAGCGGTGGAAATAGACGGCATAACCAGAGAGCTAATTAAGGGTGGGGGGAGACGGTTGAGTATGGAGATACACGATTTAATAAGAGAGAGGAACGAATGCCCAGGGAATGGACCCAATCAGTCGTAATTCCGATTTTTAAGAAAGGGGACAAATCTGTTTGTAATAACTACAGAAATATTTCATTACTTTCTACCTGCTATAAAGTTTTATCTAATGTCCTCTTGGATAGATTAACCTCTTCGCGGAAGATGTATAGTAGACTATTAATGTGGTTTCAGACGTAACAGGTCGATTATTGACCAAATATTAACAAGAGGAGTTCAACCAGAAATGTAGGCAATTGTTTACAGACTTTTAAAAAGCATTCGACTCAATTATCAAATAAAAAATGTACTTTATCCTGGTCTCTCTTGGGATTCCAAAGAAATTAGTAGCTCTGACACGCGTTTGCATGCAAGACAGCAGAGGGAGGGTTCGAGTTAAGAATAAGTTTTTCAAACCGTTTGAAATACACTAGGGGCTAACACAAGGAGATGCGTTATCCCTGTATTTATAATACGGAACACGGAAAAATTGATCGAAAGTCCTGGAGAGGTAGGATTCGAAATAAGCGAAGAAAAAACTAAATACATGATTAACAGTAGAGTGAATGATCCGAGAGTAACTACGTTGAGAAGGGGGAAAATCGTTCGAGAGAGTTTTAAAGTTATAAATATCTTGGGGTACATATTAATGATACTAATGATTTTCGGGACGAGATTATACAGATATTACAATCAGCGAACGCTTGTTATTATTGGGCTAGTAAAGTGTTAAAATCGCGACTTATTTCAAAAAATTTAAAAAACGTATCTATAAAACCATAATAATCCCGGTCCTGATGTACGGAAGCGAAATGTGGGCAATCACAACAAGCGAAAATAAAAATTTGAAGTATTCGAGAGAAAAGTACTTGGATAAATATTTCGGGCAAAAGGGACGAATTTAACGGAGAATAGAGGATTTTGCAGCATGTGGAGGTCATGGAATTATATGGGGACCCAAGCATAGGCCGGGTAATAAAAGCACGTAGATTTCGATGGACTGGACACGTTTCTAGGATGGGAATGCAAAGAATCGCGTATAGAATCGTTATCAGGAAATCAGAAGGAACTAGACCACTCGGCAGACCGAAACGAAGATGGGAAGATAAAGTCCTAGAAACCCTTAAAAAAATGGATAAGTTAGATAACAGGTCGTAATTAGATGTAGCTAAAGACAGGGAAGAATGGCGGGAAACAGTACACTCGGCAAATCATTTTCGAATTTCTAATGCCATTGTATAAATATAATAATGTCACAATAATTAATTTTTTTAATTCATAAATTAAAGGCGGAAGTGCCTGATGTAGACGTATAGTACTTTGAAATTTATTGCTGAGAATAGTACAGTGGATGCCTTAACTACCATCCATGGTGTGCACAGTATTGTACATTCTGGCCAGGGTGTAGAAGAAAATTCCACGATCATAGACGGCTGCAATAAAAACGTAGTCTCTCAATTTTTACTTAAGTAAAATACTTAATTCTATTGTAGTAATATCTCTGCTTTTGCCTAAATAACATCAAACGAAACATTTCAAGTTATCATTATAACGTTTAAATACACCAATTCTTTCTTTCTAAGTATCGACAGAATAGAACTCTCGAAAAAAATCGATTAATCCGGGTAGGATCGAACAACGTCAAAACACCACTAGAAAAACCGGACTACATCCCGATAAACACTCAATTAGCCCATATAGTATCGAGTACGTGTAAGCAACGCCCGCCCCATTGATCGCACTACTGGAGCGCTCGGATACAAAATAGAAACGGAAATGCGGCGAGGGGGGTTGAGAGGGCTTATCAGGTTCGAAACAGATGATCCTCTGTGCTATACGACTACTGCACTACAGCACGAGTGCATGGGTAAATTTGGAACGCACATCGCCCCCTGCTTCTCTCGGCGGGAGATAAGCTCAGAGGGGCGAGTAGTGTGTGTGCTAGTACCCCGCTAGGATCTCCCCCCTCCTTTCCTTCCAGTGCGCTCATGTGGGTACGGTGTTGAATGGAAGGAACGCTCAAATGATTTGCTAGCTTTGGCGTCGACGATCAGACAATATGATAACTGTTCATTTACGAAGAAAGAAAGAAAAGGTAAAGATTGGAAGCTGCACGTATCAATGTATGCATTTATGTGTGCTCTGGGGTGGTTCCAACTTTTCAGGGAATGAGTATTTTATGTATTATAGATTTTCAAAATAGTTGAAATTATTTACTTTTTCGAGTACAGAATTTCAATTTGATTTTATCTTCAACAATAATGCCATGCCGGACAGAAGCAATAAAAGCAGTTAGTAAGATGGATACAATAATGATATCGTGGTTATACAAGAAACCAGACTACTGAGTAAGGGCAAACTAAGAATGCGAAAATATCTTTTTACATGGTGAGAGTGCAACGTACTTGTGGAACAGGTTTTTTTGTCAAGGAGAAAACAGCAGGGGGGAATAAAAAACAGAAATGGTAAAAGAATAAAATTTTTAATATAATTGATAGTGATAGGAATGAAAACACATATGGCATGTATAAGGGAATAAACTTAACTCGGAAAGGATACGATAATCAAACAGTACTCATTGAAGACAAAACCGGAAACCTCATACAAACAACACTTGGATTCAGAAGAGATAGAAAAAATATTTTAGCGAGCTATGCACACGCAAGGAAAACGAAAACTCTAGAAATACATACAGCTGAGCCGGAAATTCACAAACCAACAATTGTGGAGTGCGAATGGCTGTAATAAAACTCAAAAATAATAAGGCCACTGGTATAGAAGACATACTGGATAAGATGATCAAATGTGTTGGAAAACGATTGGTTACAAAAATCCACAAACTTATGAAACAAACATAGACAGAACAACGTATTCCCAAGAGTAGACATAATTCATTTTAATACCGATATTTGCCAAAAGGAATAGATCACTATGCGACAATCATAGAGGAATCTCCCTACTCCCAACTTCTCATAAAATACTTTTAAATATATTACTCTCCAGACTCTAACCATATAATATGCTGAAAATATTATAGGAGATTACCTATGTGGATTTGGATAAGATCGTTTGACAAACGGTCAAATGTTTATTGTCAAACAAACTATTGAAAAAAAAGGAATAAAAGCGGGACGTCCAACAATTATTTAGAGATTTGAAAAAGACTTATGATTCAATTATTAAATTGAATATGTATCAAATTCTTGCATCCCTTGGTATTCCAAAAACGTTAGTGAACTTAGTAAAAATATGCAACCAAGAAAATAAAGTATTTGAAATTCAGAAAGGGTTTAAGCTATGAGATGCTTTGTCACCTTTACTTTTTGATTTCGTTTTAGAACACATAATATAACCTTACGTTTAGGAACGCGAAGTTAGGGTGACGCTGAACGTAACAATTCAAGTACTAGGCTACGTGGACGATTTACATATTCAAGGCGATAGCGAGGGAATAGATAGTAAAGATGATAAGAAAAACCAACAGTTTAGGAAAAATATTAGAAAGATTATCTAAGTTTAAATTACTAGGTACCATAATCAATGACAGAAATAATTTTACAGACGAAGTTAGACGAAGACTGCATTCGGCTATTGTGTATTTTTATGCCGTTAATGAACTTTTACTATCGCGACTTTGATCGAAGAATCTTAAGTTTTGTTTTCATAAAACCATCATACTGCCAGTTGTATTGAATCAAAGCGAAACGTAGGCAATAACAAAAAGCAAGGAGCATGAATTTGCAGTTTTAGAACGAAAAGTATTGAGGAAAATTTGCGGTACTAAGAGGTAAAAGATTATCGGAGAATGTTTACGGTAAAGCTAACACACATCAATATGAATGCCCGTAGATTACAATGAAGAGAAACTAAAAATTGCAGAGCTAAAATTTGAGGATTCTAAGCAGTGATCATTGCATTAAAAAATACTCGACTTCCATGCGCGTGATTATTTTTATACAGCTTAGAACATAAATTGATCTATTTCGAGTGAATAACAGAGACAACCTTGCAATTTTCTGACATCAGTCCCGGAACACCTTCAAAACCAATCCTCATAAACCATCCCTTGGCTTTTTGATGAATATTCTCGCACGAGAAATATTCAAATTATCCCCATCGTGACTAGGATACCTGCTCTAATGCTAATTCTGACAGCAGCCAACCGCTCATCACAAAAGACTGCCCCATTTCGTCCGAAACCCCACCATGCATTGTTTACCCATTGATTAGCGCTCACTGTGTAACAATTTGATATCCCATTGGCAGGATGATTAGCGGAATAGAGAAAACCTAATGGACATATGTAAGCGGAAAATCAATCGCAACTGCACCGATCCGAGTCCGAGCACCCCCGCTGCAATATCATCGGTTTCAAACAACAAACAACCAACGAGCTCCTCGCGATCCCACGGTTGCCATACAAACAGCGGTCCAATCGCCGTCGATCTTCCGACGGAATAATTCAAACTAATAGCCGCTGCGCCGGAGCATATTGACCGGCTGCAGCACTTACGCAACGCGCGGGTGCTGGCAAAGTTTGGCCGTGCGGGTGATCGTAGCGAGAAAAGCTCGAGGGGGGTTAGTTGGAAATTCGGTTCGGCCGGTTTGTTCGAACACACGAGCCGGGGGGATGGGGGCACGAAGGGAAGAGGTAAACAAGTCGAGTGTCATATCGGCGGCTCGGCCCTGCGCGCCGGCTCTCGGTGATTATAAGTTCGGCTTTGTTGTGCGCCCCTGCTTCTGCCTCTCCCCACCATCCGCCGCCAAGCTCTCCGCTCTTGACAGAGTTGACGCTCTTTCGTAATTTAATGATCCATGTTTGCGTAAATGATCGCCGCCGCGCGGACGCGAGATCCACTTTGAAGCCAGGGGGCCCCCTTTGGCCCGAACGCAATTACGATTACCGAGTTTGCTGGAGCAATTTCGTCCGTTCGGTTGATTAACATTTTTGTGCTCTCAGTTCAAAATTGGATACAGTCGACTGCGGGTGTTATTGGTCATGATGGAAGACTCGTTGCGTTTTTTATGGTTTTCTATGCGATGTACGACCATTGCTTTATCATGAAAAAATATACAAAGCTTGCGACACGCAGCTTCGTAATGAGGGAATAATCATGTTACCTGAAATTCCACATAGATCTCTGTGAAATACGCAGACAGGAATACTGAATGAGGTAGTTATACGCACAAATCGATCGCAAGAATAAGCAGTGGTACAGTAGAGTCAAGATAGTGAACAAACACATTTTTCTCTGTTGTACGATTCATACGTGTGAATATAGTCCTAAGAAATAGCTTCTATAAATAATGCCGGAGCTTTCAAAGATAGAGACGAGGATATTTCGAAAAAATAACTGTAGCCTGACAACTTTTCAAAAACCTTGTCTATTACTAAAGAATCGATCACTCAAGAATCCGTATTATTCCTCATAATCGCCATATTTTTCATCCCGCGTACACTGGCAGCCAGTCCACGTGTGCAAACATACATGTTTGTAGTGCCTTTTATACAATACACTATATGAGTAAATTAACTTTATCGTGCTGTTAATAAGCATGTAAGAATACATACCTTCTATGTATGTTTTTTTTTTCACACATATTAAGCGTGCGAAATAAAACGTTAAAAAAGGCGACATATTTTTAAACAAAGAACGTGTGTAGTATTACATGCGCGAGGTATAACGTTACATACTCGGACCACGTACACAAAAATATACTCATAAAAAAGAGTGGAATTTTTAGTAAAGCATTACAAGGGCGTTATTCAAACAGTATGAAAATAATTGTGACAAAAATTACGATAAATTTTGATGCAGCTGTTCAAAATTTCGACGCTAATGAAACGTTGATAATATTTACCATTTTCAATTTGCTTACTCAACGCTCGATCTTATTAAGACTCGCGATGCTTTAATTTAGCACCGTCAGGTAATCAGCCTCATGAATATCAACGAACCACGCGCGAGCGTACGCACAGCGCAATTTTAACTCTTTCGTTCCGAAACGAAGCTTCTATCCATCGAAATTCCTCACACCCGCTCCGCAATATTTGCATCTCTTTTCAAGACGGCCCTCTCGTCGATTCGATAGCTCAATTACCCCCTCGGAATAAAAATCCCGCGTCTCGGGTCGATAACCGCGCCGGTCGACAGGCAGCAGCGGACGCATCGCTCAAAATTACCCCCCCGACAGCCGAACACCTCCCCGAGCGATTCATCCGCCCCGTCACTCTTCCTCGGCCTTTTTCACCGACGCGGCGAGCGGATGGGCACAAAGTACACCCCCTCCTAACGATCCAATAAACCCATAATGTTCCACTCGAGCGCGGACGTTGTTTTTCTCCCCCCGAAGGACACCTTTCATCCACTGTACACCCGGGGCTCTCTCTGTACGCGGGCCTTCGAGAGCGGAAAAACCAACTCTCGCGACCACGGCAACTCGTGTTTATAACGGCGAACTCGTTTTTGCGCACATGTACCGCGGTAAAAGAAGAGAGAGAGAGAGAGCGAGGGATGGGGGAGAGCAAATTGGCGCACGGGTCCTGGGGTCCTGTGTCCGTGCGGTCACGAGGGGAGAACTTCATCAAGTGGGCTTGTCCAGCTGCGGTGGTGGTGCAGTCGGGCTTTCTTCGAATGAAATTAAAAAGTGTGGACCGAGCTTGATTTTTTTTTTTTTCTTTGCGGAAAAAGATACGTGTGTCGGGAGGTCGCGAGCGGAACATTAACGTGGTGAAGTGAACACGCAAAATTTGTTCGTTACTTCGGCTGTCGTCAGCCAGCACGATCGAACGCCAGCGATTTTTGAAAGTCGTGCAGGCAACGCGCGGGAGGGGGAGGGGCTTGCTGAATTTTCACGAAAGTTCCGTCGGCCGAAACGAATTCCATATGCATGCAAGCCGCGCGGACTGCTCCCGGTCTGAGTTGCTTGTCCAAACATCGTGCTGTATTATTCGAGGGTAGCGAGAGTCAATTGGGGTGGAACACGGTAATTAGGAACGGACGAAATGAGATTTTGAATTTTTCATCGTAGCGTGGTCTGTTGAATAAGCAGCTGAAGCGGAGAACTTTCTTTGGATGAAGCAATTTCTTCTTTTTTTGTAAAAAAAAAAAAAAAAAAAGAAAAGTGCAAAGGATTGCCACAATCTGGGTTTTAAGAATATTCGAAATAAAGCTTTTAATAATGCTCCGACCCAAGGAAGCCAATTACGGTTTTAAGTATTTTTTAGCTGGATCCTGAAGCTTATTAAGAGACTTAAACTGTAGTACCTCTGTTTTCTTAATCTCGCTTTTAATCCGGAGCGAACTTATCTTGTGCACATTTTGAATTTATATCTCAGCGATGGTAGTAAACATTAGGGATGGGCAAATGAAAAAAATATATCGATATATCGTACATCGATATATTTAAAATATATCGTAACCGTACCGATAATATCGGAAAAATCTATCGATATATCGATATATCGACATATTTTTACAAATTAATTAAATTGAAATATAATAAAATAAAAACTCATGTTTAGAAAAATCATTTATTTTGCTCA
>JAPYYV010008246.1:0-24762 GCA_030522625.1 Copidosoma aretas | reverse complement strand
TGCTTGGTATGGAGCAGCGCGTATACATGTGTGGGTGTAATTTCAAAAATTACACACACACATACGTCAAATTAAAAATAATATTAATGTTTATTTATTTATGTGACTGTAAGACCGATATAAATATTTGTCTTGTTTTGATATAATAAATTATTATAGGGGTTTTTAGAGTTATGGTTGTGTGTTATTGGGGTACACAATAATTGAAGGGAAGCTGAGGAGAAGGTGAGGGGAAGCCACAAAGGAGAGGTGAGGAGCAGAGATGGGGGGTACCTAATCCAATAAAACGTGCGTTATAAGTCATTTATTAATGAACAAATAACTACGTGTTTTGAGGTAGAGCTAGGGGGGGGGGGCTAAAGGGAGCCGTGAGGGAGCAAGGTGGAGGGGGTGGGCGAGCGTGGACAGACTTATTTTTGTTCATACAACTATATAATATAGGAACACTTCCTGTTTACATTTAGATTTAAATAATGTTGAAAGTTCATTTTTCGAATTGGAATCAGAGAGAAAAAAAATAAAACAAGTAGATTTAATAATTTGGGATACGGCTTTATTGATCCTAAAAACAAACGTTTGAAATAGTAGACAGAACTTTGCATAATTTATGTAATTAAGACATACATTTTGGAAACAAATTATTAACTTTAGGTATAAATTCTGCCGGCTTTAAAAACA
Organism: Copidosoma aretas; assembly: GCA_030522625.1. NCBI lineage: Eukaryota > Metazoa > Arthropoda > Insecta > Hymenoptera > Encyrtidae > Copidosoma > Copidosoma aretas. The sequence continues at coordinate 24,084 of JAPYYV010008246.1, read as the reverse complement.
ATAATAGAAGTATGATTATATTTGAACGTATTAAATCATCGTTTCTTCTGTCATATCTTTATATAATGAAATTAAGTGTTAATATTTTCTTTAATAGCCCGTAATTTTCTAAATTATTTTGGTAAATATTAGCATGAAAAATAAAATCATTCAAAATTTATGAAACATTGAAGACTCATGATGTTTGCTCGACAATTCTCTTTAAAAATAAAAATGGTTCAGTACATAATATTATTCTTACATCCCAAAATGAGTATACTAAATTTTTAAACAAAGTAATTCTAAATCATTTACCAGGATGAATAAAAACTTATAGCATAGATCATGCGACTTATAAATGAATTGATAAATCTGACGACTACATTACCATGAATTTTACAGTTGAAATTTAAAAAAATATTTGTAAGGGTCTACCACGTCATGAGCTAAATTATAAAATTGGTGCAATCTTAATGCTGATCAGGAACTTAAGTATTGCTGGCAGTTTATGTAATAGCACAAGATTCTAAATTACAAAATCATTAAATATTGTATTGAAGCTAAAATTATAACTTGTGAACAAATCTGAGAAGAAGTGTTTATTTCAAAGATAACTTTGAATACAGAAAATACATCTTCATTACCCTTCATTCTATACTGAAAGCAATTTTCTCTAGTATAAGCATTTCCAATGACCATTAATAAATCTCAATGTCATAGCATTGAAAAAGTTGGTTTATATTTGAAACAAAATTTGTTCTCGCAAGGTCAATTGTACATTTTGTTTTAATTCTTTCCATCTAGGATTACATGTTACTGCTATAAATATATCTGGTCCACCGCCTGTTTTCATAATAGCAATATAAATATTTTCAATCTGCTCACTGTTTTCAAAATTTTTTGCAATATTTGATGTACTATTCTTTATTGCATCCAACAAATCGTCAAAGCATTCAATCCTTTATTGTTTTTGATAAGTTCTTGAATAATTTAATCTGTCACGTTCTATTCTAATGTATGAATGTACAAAAAATTGCTTATTTAATCTGCCCCCATACAATAATGGATTTAAATTTCTCACATCAGGTCGATAGGATAGTCTGTACGAATAATACTGCAGCAATGTACTATTTCCATTGTTATTCATAAAATTTTTTGAATAATTAGTACTTCATCCTAAATCACCTAATGGAAACATTATTGGAAAAACCATTGGATCAATAAAATGAGGTATTTTATTCAGAGATGTATCTTTTGCATGATTCTCCGGTAAATCTTTCAGGTAAACACAAAGATCAAAATTTTTTGGTAATCCAAAAAAACAATTCAGAAACAATTATTGCATCATATTCAGCTGTTAAAGGTTTGTTGTAGGTATGTTTTTGATATTCATTCTTTCATAACAAAATTATTTCATAGTTTGGTAGTTTTTATGCATTGAACAGTTAATGTAAATGCTTAGAACTTTTAGCTATGGGTTTTTTTTTCATTATAGTAGTCAAAGTTTTGATATGTTCTTTAATCAAATTATCATTTTTACTTGAAATAATTCTTTGTTTTATTGCTGATTATACATGTATAATTGACTATGTTAAGGTAATTGATTTTCATATAATTTTAAAGTATTTGAAGTAACATGACAACTTTGTCCTTGTATTTTGATGTTGTAGATGGATTCTCCTTTTTGTTGAATTTCATTACGCATGAAAGGTGCAAAACTGAACATGTTATTGTAATACATTATGAAAATTCTTAAATGTTCATCATTCAATAAAAAATTTTTTCATTTTTTGTCATATTTACTCAAAGGACCTAAATACATTATTCCATTGTGATAACAAGTAGATTTTTTACTTTCTTTTTTCCAGAACATTGCAGAACAAAATCTACATCTAAGATCCATTTCACCATAACAACGCGGTTCTACAAAAAATTTATATTTATTTATTATATTTCCATTACAATTCGTAAGTGTTTTATATTCATTATTTTGAATAACTGAATGACATTCATCAGATTTATTATATTTGATAAATTTATATTGAATTTTTTTTTTTATTAGCAGTAGATGAAAATTTTTTAAATATTATTTTAATGTTACTATTGTCGAATGTAAACATATTAGAATTATGATCACCCGAATCTAAGTCACCTTACATGATAAATTATCTAACAGAAAGAAACAACGTGCCATTATTAATACCTCATTTGTGGTATGGAGATTTGCCAAAAATTCTTTTATGTGAATTACTGAATAAAATCGGTGGTAAACAGGGAATTAAGATTAGTGAAAGTTTTATTTTCAAAGTAATGAGATCTATAAAAGGAGATTAAAAATATTCAGCAATAGCTTTAAAAAATAAAACATGTAATGATGGGGTCTTGCAGGAAAAAAAGAGGGTGAGAAGGTTTTCTTACAAATATGAGCTGAGGAGGATTATTAAAAACTTAAATCTGAGTCATATAAAGGAGAAATATAATCGTTTTCACCTTTTTTTTAAAAAAATAATAAACTGTTACGACACTTAAATAGTGGAGAAATGTGCTTAAGGGGATGAGTGGGATGGTTAAATAGTAGGGGGTGCTGTAAGAGGTGGGCCATAAGGGGGGTAAGAGAAATTAAAAATTTTGAACTAATTGTAATAACGGAAGAATATAATAAATTTTATCTTATTCTGTGGAGGGTCAGTGGGTCGTCCTGAGGGTTTTTTTAAAATATTATGAGGGGGGGGGGGGGGATACAAAAATTGGACTTTATTGAAATAACGGAAAAATATAACGAATTTTACCTTATTCTTTGGGGGGTCGGTGGCTGAGCTGTGGGAGGTTTTCATTAAAATTGTAGGAAGATTGAGAATTGATATCGAGGATTATTAGATAATATTAGTTACTAAAGAGACCTTTGCTGAAAAAAACTGACGGTACTTGGTCTAAAACGCAGGACTATTGCGTAGAATGCCGACAAACTATCCACTGCCCTATATCCTAGAATATCTGCAAATCGATAAGAACTTGTACAAATGATGAAAGCAATAATAAAATTTTGATTTTAATCAGGTAAATATCTTTCTGTATGGAATGACATTTTTCAAAACAAAATTCTCACCACTTCAAACTAAGCACATACGTTTTTAAATAAAAGTTCTCACGGTAAAATAACAACCTTTCATTCATAAGCTCATGTTATCAATTGAAAGAAATCTTTAACCTAAGGCAGGTAGTGTTACTGAGAGTCAAAAAATCTTGCTAATAAAATTTCACGAATAAAATCACTTCCGCTTTTATCATTATGAAAAATCACGCAAGTACCGCCTTTGCATTAGTTTTCTGGTTAATAATGAGCCATACAGGCGTTACTATGCCGAGGATAACAACAATACCGGGGGCATAAGCGAGCTTATGTTAGTATTTACAATTGTACAATGAATAAATAAATTTTTAAACACATCAAAGTTATGTGATGAATAAGCTTAGGCCCCCAGTATTGGTGTTACTGTCCGGATAGTAACGCCTTTCAAGCTCACTTATTACAAGAAAACTAATGCAAAAGCGATTCGTGCGTGATTTTTCGTAACAACGAAAGTGGACATTTTCATCGTTTCAAAACTTTTATAAAGCGTTCTATCAACTCATCCAATAACATTTGAACGTTTTGTTTTCAACGTTTTGAAACATTTTAAACGTTGTGTTCTATTAGGGATATGTGCCGGGCATGTGAAATAATTTTGTTTTTAAAAACATGTGTTTGAATGAAAAGTCTTAATAAAAGGTCAGTCTACGAAAAACTTGAGCTGACCGCAAACAAAATTATAGAATTTTTCTGGAATGAGCTCTCAGACTTGTAATTATAAAAGAATACAATACATTCTGCGATAAATGTGGTAAATGAATATTATCAACAGAAATTTACAGAAATTTTCGTACAAGAATTTATGAAGAAAATTTAAACAATACTCCATATTGACTGCAGCACTATATAATCTATTGAATTTTTGTCCTATTGCAAGTAAGAGAGCTCATTATAGTCAAATTCTATAATTTTGTTTGTGGTCAGCTCAATATTTTCAGAGTTAGACCCATTTGAAGACTGAAAACACAAATGCATGTAGCTGAAAATAATTATTAAATATTCCCTACACATTTCATATATCTTTAGCATAGTCAAATCATTAGAAGACACTAAAGCTCACTTTATTAGGCTAATACGATAGAAATGAAATGATAAGACCAGCTTTTAATGACGTTGTTAAGGAAGGATGTAACCTTGACCCAAGCCAGAAATCTGTGAGATAATCTACAGCTGTATAGCACACTTTTGCCCGGAGACTGGAGAGATTGCAATCCTAGCAGCAGTTGTACTTGCCCTCGGCGTTAAAATGTGTTATTATCCTGATCCTCCCAGAGTTGTAAATGCCTATCGACTGAGGTCGAGTTGCGTCCCCTAAGTTAACGCTAATGACCTTTATGGTCGAGTTGCGTCCCGGTCATTAACGTGGATGGTTGAGTTACGTCCCGGTTATTAACGTGAATGGTCGAGTTGCGTCCCGGTCTTAATGATCGATAATTTATGGAATCTTTTTCGTCACACTTTATCCAGGCTTCGGAATGGCAGTGTATGTATAAATACTGGCGTGTTTAAAAAGATTGTACTTGTGCTATAGTATACTGAATGACAATTTAAGTTCAAACGGAGTCATGTTAAAAGAGATTACTTGTGCTTTAGTATAATGAATGAAGATTTAAGTTGAAACGGAATCATGTTGAACGATATTAATAACTATACTGGTAACAAATTTTTGAACACTTCCTAAATATACTTGAGTCGAGATATTGCACCATTATTATAGCCTATCATTTTATCTCGTAAAAAATTTTCTTTTTCCAGAGTTTCTTTAGATTTTGTCCTAGAACCATGCATTTTTATGTACACCTCTATCTGGACTCTTTTGATTGCTTCAACAAAAACATATAAGTTAGGACGAGCAGAATAGAAAAAGCTGTTGAATTTAGAGTGAAATGATTCACAATTATGAGTGGCTCTAAAAATTAAAGACTTGAATTTTGCCCACATCGAAGATGGTCTAGGTGCGTCATTTTCAATACAGTTATTCAACACGTAGTCACAAAACTCCTCGACCTTTGAGTTTCCGGGCATAAAATAAGGTTCAGCACAATAACAAGCATGTACATAAATGTAACCGCTACATGTCGAATTCAAAACAACAGATTTAATACAAAATAAACTACTAAATGTCGAGTACAGTTCAGCTCATACAAGTGTACTAGGAATACTGGAATGCACAAAAGACTTGATGACCGGGACGCAACTTGACCATCCCTTATCTTGACCCCGATGCAAGTCGACCATCCCTTATCTTAACCGGGATGCAACTCGACCATGCCTTATCATGACCGGGACGCAACTCAACCCTTTTTCTCCATTCTGGACGAAACTGAACCTTTGCGTGCCGATCACGTTGAAATTCATGAAAAAGATGAATGGCAAGGTATGAAATGTATTTTACCTTCAAAAGCTGTTGTTTCTAAAGATTATAATTATCTGTCAACCTCAAGTCTTTAAGTATTGATTACTTTGCAGAAACGAATACTAAGTATACAGAACCTATGGATGAAGCACTGTTACCTATACGAAATGGCTTCTACCCGGAAATAACAAGTGATGGGAGGGCAGGCTATGATAACGAACTAATGTATATAGGTATACTTACATGTATAGTATAGGCAAATCGACTAGCAAATTTGTTTGCTGCTACACTTAAGTCAAATGCAATCTTTTTTTCTACGTTCAAGACTCTAATAGTTTAGCAATTGATTAGACTATTACGTTGAAAAAAATTAAATATATACATATTTAGATATGTTTTCTTATTACAGTGTGTGTGATGCACAAATTATTTTTTCTATAAAAACATTACAACTCACTATATAATCGCCAATAGTTATTTTAAAATGTTGAAGTAAAAAATTTGTTTGCTGTGGCACTTAAATTTAATGTACACCTGACAAAATTGATTCATTCTAAATCTCACGTCAATTGCTAAGTCGCATGACGGTTAATTTTAAACGACCAATAGTAAACATGGGTTATGTACATGATATGTCAGTGATGTTTTTTAACAACTACGTTCGGAACAAATCATTTTTGTCTAGTGTACAAACAAAAAAATTTTTCTTTAATTTGTACTACTGTACTATAATATTTTAGCTACGTTTGTGGTAAATCTGCTGATGTAAATCAAATATAATTTTGTTCAATACTTCAACTGCAAGTATACTTTGTATTTATTTACAAATCTCAAATTTCATAATTAACTATACTGTGAGATCATACCTTCACAGCAATCAAAATATCATCAAACGTAATTATGCATCTAGCAATGTGAAATTGTGCTTGAGATAATCGATCAATTTATTATTATGGCTTTCTAATATAAAAAAATTCAAATTTTATCAATGTTTGTTTTTATCCTTATCGACCTGCGTTAGTCTATCATCGATTGATCCATCATGTACACATCAGACAGTGACCCTTTTACTTCCACTCATTAGTGTTGAATGGGAAAACCATCTTTTGCAAGCATGCATATCTTAAATAATATATTTTGTCCTTCGAAATTACACTGACAGTCCATTTTTTCGGTTCCCAGACGGTAGGTAATCATTCACATATTTCAGCCTCGTGCTACCGGTCCAATACATACATACCGGCCGTGAGTCTACTATCAGTATCGACAAAAACAATAGGTTTTTTCTCTGATAAACGTAACTAGGACTCTTATATATATCTCCCTATATTATATAGTTGTAGATTGGTTTTCGGGCGAGTACTCGCTTCCCCCTACTCCCCCCTCAGCTCCCTCCTAAATAAGGTAAGTCTCGTTTCTCGTTTCCTTAGCTCCCCGCCAAACTCCCACCTAGCTCCCCCCTAGCGCCACTTCAAAAATGTTTTTCTGTTTCATCGTAAATTTTGACTCCACTACTAGTTTCTTAGATATAAACTATTCAGTCACACTTTCTATAACTATTAGATTTTAGAAATTTATTAAAATTATAAAATCTTAGTCCAATTTAAATAAATTATTGAAAAAAGCCCACCTTAAAATATAGAACGTCATTATGTATGCAATCTCTTATGTAAAACCATTTGTAATTACATATGGCATTACACATGGTATTACATATGGCAATACATAAAGGGTCTTAGAATGGTTCTACTATATGTAATTCCATGTGAAAAAATATATGGAATTACAAGTTCGAATTAGAAAAAATTTTGTCACACGTCTGGTTGCTGATTGGTTGATAATCAGTTTGTTTCAAAATAATCTGGCTTCTCTAAGATAGTCATCTTTACTAAGATTCTGGATTGCAATACCTATGAACTCGAGGACGCTAAAGGCTTGCGGTGGGGACCAATTCCAGCGTGCAAACTCAAACCTTACCGCGGGAAGATCGCTGATGGTACGGATGCTCAATTAGACGGGGAGGGAGAGGATAAAGAAGCGTTCAAGGTTCTTTCTGCCGCCGTTAGATGATAACAGCCCAGCGATGCGCGACCCGTCTAAGGCCAGCGAGCGTAATGCGAGCGGGTCTATCGAGCCTGCGAAATGCAAGCGAAGGGATCCGCGTAAAACACCCGGGGCGACACAGCCTACCGTCGTGGTTGGGTCGTCCGAATTTCGAGGCAGACCTAATATTCCGATCGGCCGTCCGAATCAAGGTTTCAGACGGCTTAGAAAAAACGCGAACTAGGTTAGTTGATGACCTTCGCGGGCATAGACGATTAGTTTTTGTTCTTATACTAGCTTTGTTTTCGATAAATCAAAAGAGTTCCTTTTCTTTATTATTTCGTATTTTTTTAAGACTTTCGACTTCAGTGCCTCTGAGGCTCTAGCTAGGCGAGCGTAGGGTGAATCGAGTTGCGTAGAAAGTACGCAACGTCTAGCAGGGGGGTGTAACGGTGTGGCCGTTATACGCTCGCTGCCGTGAATCATTCGTATAAGATATCCGCGAGCGGAAGAGAGGAGCACCGAAGAGTAGGAGCAGAAAGGACTTTGCGCAACAAAGGCACGGGACTCGAGCTTAGGTAGCGACGAGAGTTGGCAACTCGTAACCGTAACCACGGACTTCGGGGTGCAAGAGAAACTCAAGGTTAGAAAAAAAAGTGGCGCCTCGTAACCGTGACTGCGTGCTCTGGGGTGTGAGGGCAACTCTATCAGAGTAGACTCGGCACCCGAGTCTGTGTACTCCGGTGCGCATAGAGACTAGCCTGGGCGTGCGAGCGGATACGACGTATGCGAAAACGTCGTGTGTGCGGTTTTAAGGTAGGGAGACTGGTACCAGAGGTTGCGTGCGACGCATGTGTCGTTGACGAGGAAAAACTGGTGGTACGGTGGTACAGCGAACGATCCCGACAGTTAGGCCGTGGTATCCGTTCATCGTGGTATCGGCGAGGATACGCCAGGACCAGTTATCGTCGATACGCTACGATTGTCTTAGCAAGTTGGCTGGCTGGCAGGAACGCCTGCCAGTTACAAGGCCGAGACTACCGTTTCTCACGAGGAAACATCTCCAAAACCAAAGCACCAAGCAGGCGTACAAGTTCCCGGAGTGACCCGAAACGAATGTCCGAAACAAAAGCACCAAGAAATCACGTCGGTGCCCGGAGTGACCCGGATCGCATTTTTACGGATACACTCACACACACACACACACACACACACACACACACACACACACACTAACTCACTCACTCACTTACTCACTAACACACTCACTCACACACACATACACACCCGCGTGTACACCCCGTAACAGGGCTTCTGATGCATTTTATTCATAATGTTTATATTGAGATTTTGAATAATACTAATAAAGACTTTGTTTTTAACAAATACTCATCATGCTATTTAAATTTTTAATAATCCTTTGATTATTTAAAAGAATTGGTTTTCTCAATACTAATACTTTTACAAAAAATCAGATTCGTCCAATGTTTAATGTCTTACTGTTTATGCCTTTGATAGGTTATTGTATGAATTAGAATTACATTAACTATAAGTAGTAAAAACAATTAAAAATGATACCTGTATAAAAATACTTAATTACTTTAATATAATAAATTTCAAGTCTGTAATAAAATTTTCACATTCCATTTACAAATTTTAACAATACATCGAGTAGAAAAATTTTTAAAAGTTTAAAAAAAAAAATATTTTTAGAAAATCATAAAAAAACAAAATTGAAATACTAATAATATGGATTAAAACAACTGTTTCTGCTCTCAATGATATTGTTTAACAGCGCATTTTGTGCAATACGCACACGGTCTGTTAAGAGCAAAACTAATTGATTTTTTCAATCGATATAGCCCCTTGCCAAATTATCCTGGAAACTTACCTGCAGACTTATCTGCAGATTTTCCTGCAGAAATTCCTGCAGATCTCCTGCAGACTCTCTTGCATGTTAATTTAGCCCAAAATCCTGCAGACATTGCTGCAGCTATTCCTGCAGACTTTCCTGCTGACTGGGCTGTCCCAAATTTTCATGAAGAAAAGTAGTGTCCAGATCAAATTTCGTGATGGTATATCAGTCAAGTAAAGTGTTATCATACGGATGATACACTTCAAACAGGGGAGTTAAAGTTCTTTTGAACAATTTTTGAGAAACTGCAAAATAGAAAAAAAAATTTATTTTCAAAAAATTGTTCAAAAACACTTTAACTCCTTAGTTTTGGTGTTATCATCCGGATGATAACACCTGACTTGGCAGATATACCATCAATAAATTTGATCTGGACACTACTTTTCTTCTTGAAAATTTGAGACAGCCCAGTCTGCAGGTTAGTCTGCAGAAACAGCTGCAGCTCAGTCTGCAACATTTGGGGGCAATATACATGCAGGAGAGTCTGCAGGATATCTGCAGGAAATTCCGTAGAAAAGTCTGCATATAAGTCTGCAGGTAAGTCTACAGGATAATCTGGTAAGGGCGAGATTACTCACATACCAAAGCAAGTCCAATGATAATATTGATCCAACATACTTGGCGGAGCGTAAGAAAAAGATAGGAAAAAAGATGGGGAATCGAACTTATGTTTCATCCAGGATCGTCAGCAGGACTCTCCAGTATGGCTACGCCAACGACCTTAGCCATAGACGCTTGCAGCGCAGGATGTAATCTGCGCACTTATGTGCTACAAGCATGTATGCAGAACGTGCGTATGTGCAATGAGGGCGAGACAAGAATGGTAACACGAAATATAAGGAGAAGAAGTCAATCTTCCAACAGGAATTTCATACTTAAGAGTCCTGCCGACGATCTAGGATGAGACGTAAGCTCGATTCCCTATCTTTTTCCCTGTCTTTTACTTACGCTCCGCCAAGCATATTAGACCAATATTATCATTGGACTTGCTTTGGTATGTAAGTATTCTATACTAATTTGAAAAATTAATTAGGTTGGCTCTCACAAAACTGTGTGCGTATTGTACAAAATGCACTTTTAAAATAATTAAAATATTTATGAATAAAAAAAATTAAAATATATTTTAATCATCATTTTTTTAAATTGAAAAATAAAGCTATCTTAAGCTTCTTTAATAGATAAGAGAAAAATCACTAACCTTACATTTTATATATTCATATGAAAATTAATAATATGATTCATTAAATAAATATAAAATATTGGTAGGATAGCGAGCAGGTCGCACGGGTGGGTGAATATACATATAAAATAAATATCACAAAAAAATAGGACAGGTTACGTAATGTAATTACACAGGTAGCAAAGGAACTAAAAATGATAAGATCTATATAGATAAATCATTGTAAATTGATAGGCAGGAGTCCACAATAATTAGGCAGAAAATATGGATTATTGGTAAAATCAACCAAAACTAAAAAAATAAAAGAGAGAGTAAAAATAGGATTACACACTAACCTAAAAATAAACTATGGAATAATAATAGATAAACAAATCAAGCAAGCCTGAGAAAACTGAGCAGAGTAGCAGAAACAAAAAATTAAATGAGTTTTAGGAAGCTATTAAAAAATTAAAATAGAAAAAAAGAGGGATGGTAAAAAGGAAAGAGGCATAAAAAAAAAATTTTTATTTTTAAAGAGACAACAATGACACATATACGCAAAACAAAAAAAGGAGTATGAGAATCAACAGTAAAGTCTAGAAAAATTTTAAAAAGAATATATTCATCATTTAATAAAAAAAGATGAGAAAAAAAGAAAACAGGAAAGACACAGAAGAACACAGAATGATGGAAAACTGTTTTCAGAATCTGCAAATAATTTGGATGATTTATTCGACAGAAATACTTTATAGCTTATTTACTATGCCACATAATATTGAAGTGTGGGAAATAGTAAGAGATTACAAATTTACAAGGCAGGGAAAAAATAGAGGGATGATAAAACTAAAGAGAAGTGGCTTATTAAATGTAGCATGCAAGATTAAAGCATTTATATTCGCTGAAAAAGTAGAAGAATAGGTGAAGCAGTAAAACACATAAAAGAGAGCTCCGCTGGCATCAGATCAAAAGAAATAATAAGATACCATATTTTTGTACTAAATAATATAATTGAAAGTAAACTGGAGAAAGTCGTCGATAAATTATAAGCTGAGATTGTACACGGTGAGAAAAATCATGGAGCTGTCACATAGGTATCTATGGTAAAAGTCCACTAAAGCAGACACCAGTGTTCGCACTATGGAGTTTATGCCATGGCCTTATGTACACGATGAGTGTAGAGCCTGCGCTATTCGCTACAAGAATGAGCATGGAAGGAATAAAACGATATGCGCCAGTGCCCATGGTGAGAAAACAGTGAAGCCTGGGGGGAAGCAGGCTACTAAAACAACATACATACGATTCAAAATCAATTAATATCTCGGTAATTATACGTTTTTTATACGTAAATGAATCGTAAAAGTTGTAGCCTAGGAAAAAAAATAATCGGTGCAAGGATTTTCATGATATTGTTGTTGAAAATGAGAATATTTTGTATCTCTGCAATCTGCATGTATATATACTGTTTTCAAGCGTCTGCTATAATTTTTTGTTACGAAGACGCCAAGCAGACGATTTCTAGTTCGTTTATACATAATAACAGTGCGGAAAAATGAGTAACCGTAATCGTTCTGTGAAGAAATGCAAAAATCCAAGTCGCAATAGTTCGTGCAAGTATTTCAAGTTTCCTAGTCAAAATTATAAGTTGGCACAAAGAGTACAGTAGATAGCTGCTGTTAGAAGAGCAAAGTAAATAAAATAAGTAAGGCTGAAATACTACTCAATAGCCAGAGTCAGTGTTGTATGATTTGATAAGCCGTCTGCAGCTTCGGCTAGGCACTGACTGACCGTACCAAGCAGACGCAAACAGCAACAACAACAAGCAGCATAGACGCACTTCGGACACACTATGTACTATATACATTATATACCTTTGGAGGTACTCTGCACTTTCGTCAACAGCTGTTACATCAAAACACCTGCTTGAATTCGCATGGGATAAAAAGGCACATACTAATAATTAAATTTACTACAACTTTCACATTTCATGTACCATCCTACACTAATTCCTTTTTGAGATATTCGATGATATCTACAGACTACATGGATTTGATGCTACTGGCTTTCCCCCTGGTTTTCTACTTTTGCCACGGGCTAGGGCGCTACATGTCATTCTTATAGCGAAAAGCCATGGCTGTATAGTATATGCGTACACGGATCAATCTCATGGAGGCATGAATTTCTTCCATTGCCCTCTTAAGATTTGGCAACTTGAAGTAGGCGGTCTCCCTGGAAAATTTCCTTGTGGTATTCTCGATCTCTTTTGCAGCTCGCACGCTAGTATACATATAGGTAGTGCAGGGCGCGGGTAAGAGGGGCAACGTGTAGGCTCTAATTTGCTGAAGGTGAAGACAGCAGAGTGACTAGAGGGATTATTCCACTTCTTTCTTTAAGTCTAAACACAAGAGAGCAATGGAAAAAATCCAATGCCACCATGAGAATTATCCGTGGCTATAGCGCAGACTACAGACTCATCGTGTACATGAGGCCATGGCATCAACTGCATAGTGCGAACACTGGTGCCCTCTTCAGTGGACTTTTATCATATCACAGGCACCTATGTGACAGCCCGATGATTTTTCTCTCCGTGAAGACATTAAAACATAATTCGATAACAATAATAGAGAAATGTTTCAGGTCAAATTTGATTTAAGAGGGATAGGTATAAAAATGACAAATATATTGAAAAAAATCTAAAAGTATACGAAAAACAGTTAATTATGACTAGAAGCTAAAAAGTACATTCAAATTTATAAAAAATGAAAGGCAAGGCTGTCCATTAAACCTGATACTTTAAAGTTTATTTTTATAGAATATAGGCCATCAGTGGATCGAAAATAATACAGGAGGTGTAACGGAGGAAAGAAGGGATAGAAACAGATCTGTTGAAATTTGAATTAGATGCATTCGAAGTTTAAAACTACAACATGGACCCAGAAGTATGGATCCAAACAAAAAAATTTCGTAGCACGGAGAAAAAATGACAGGTGGGGTGCAAGGGGCAGTTAAAGCAGTTTAAGGCTAAATCAAAAGAGATAAAGTAGGATGTTTGAATCAAAGATTTTTTTTCATGGATAAATGATGAAACTATACTGCACATACGTAGTGGAGACTTGCGTATGAAACAGAAAAAAAATATGTAGAAAAAATGGAAGGCAAATTCAAAAAATAAAGTTGGGTTTGAATGCAAAGACACAAGGATATATATGAAGATATAAGGGAGGCAGGGTAAGGCATATATTTGGGAATTGAAGACAAAAGAAAGAAGAAAAAAAAATATTTAGATTTACTATATCATGTTGAGTTTGAATGCGAACACATCAGGATATACATAAGAAATGAAGGCGGGTAGGGTTGTCCTAGAAATAGGCATAAGAAAAACGGAGTAAATTTACTTTTTGAAAATAATAAAAATGGACTAGAACAAGTGGCATTATTAATGCTCAATCGAAGAATTAACGGGCTTATTCAATAAAAATCGTACAAAATAGACATATATGTGATAGAAGTATATTTAAGGTATAGGATGAAAAAACGATAGAACTTATAAAAAGAGCAACAAAGGAAAAGAAACTTGAGAAAATCAAAGACAATTTTACAAAGGATAGAAAGACTTTTGTCAATCAGGTGATACAGAAAAGCTATATAGTAATTGACAACTCAATTATCCGTAAAGTATAAAAAGAAAAAGAATAAAACAGTGAGAAAAAAGTAGAGCAAGAAGAAAAACATCTAGGTGAGTCGAGAAGTTTTTAAGTGATGGACGGTAGGCTCTGCAGTGAAAGGAAAAAAGATTATATTGCACATATTGCTATGTAAAGATGAAAAAAACAGCAAATTTGGGAAAATTAGGATTGAAAGTTCAATGATATGTTATGCGTTAATAATTATCATATTATGTCAATAAAATGAGAAAATCTTACATGTTAAAGTATGTTTAATCAATTTTGTATTGTATTTTATTGAAAATACAATTGGTATTGATTTTAGGGGAGATGTATTTTCAATAGATATAAAACAGGAAGAGGAAATGTTAAAGTATATAAAAATCGATATCAGAAATGAAAAAAAATTGAATAAAAAATTTACATTTATTATTAAGTAAGAATTTTACAATATCTTATCATCAACTTATATCCATGATCGATTCTAAAATGTCCAGAAATATAAAAAAAAAAGCTTTATACTATTTCTGTAATAATAATGATTGCCTAAATATTATGTACAAATACATATGAATTAATATTAACCTTAAATACTAATCAAAATAATTATCTGTATATCTGTATTTATTAAGAAATAATTATTTAATAAATCAGTGAACATATTTTATGTTTTGACTATATTTGTTCGAATTTAAGACGAGTTTTTATGTGATAGCTTTGGTTATCTATGATTATACACATATAAGTAATACCACTGAACATTGAATATAACCGTTACTGATCAATTCATACAATGTATATGGATGAAATAAACTTGCATAAACAAAGAAATTTAATGCATTATGTTACATATACTAAGCTTTTATTTTTTAACAAAAGTTATTCAAGGCTCATTAGTATTAGGACTGAAACTGGGCCGATTTAGTGACTTTTCATGTGTTATTCGGGGCTGCTCTATTTCTGCCTGCTTCAATAAATTAAAAAATGCTTTTTCTAGACTTTTATAAAAATTAAAGGGATTTTTTTATTTTGGATATTAAATTTAGGAAAATGTACACCTGTAAGCGTGCCTGTTACCCAATAGAAGTTATAACCATACTTCTGAATGTTATCGATGATTGTAAGAATTTACTCATTAACGATATTTTCGGTATAAAAAAAGCTGTAAATTTTTTTTAAATTTTTTAAAGTGATTAATGTTTTTCCGTAGATAAAAAAAAAAGATATTGATTTATTTGTATGTGTGCTACCCAACATTTTGTATGTATATTACTTATAAATCGTTCTATAGCGCGTAACTCATACTATAAATCGTTTAATTTAATAGGCACAATCGTAACTTATATGTAGTAAAGTAAATTTTTTTGGCGTCTTCAACTTCTTGCTCTTTAGGAAAAACAATACCAAAATTCTTCATCGAGAAATTGCGTTGAACAAAAATTATGCGACTTTCGAAATCCTTTAAAAATTCATAGATCTTATTATTTTTAGCAAAAATTGAAATGGCCATAGGTCCGAAGGGTAGCATGATAGATAGATTTCTTCGAGCTTAAATTTAAGCTTGAATAAAAACGTATAAAACATAATATTGCTTTATCGTAGAGGAAGCTTTGCTATGGACGGAAAACCACATGTCGTAGACACATGTTATCAATACGTTTAAACACGCGTGGATTTCGATTACCGCTGAAAAAAACTTTCAAGTTTTGCAGTATATTAATTTTTTTATTTGTATTTCATCGATTTTTTAAACTCGATTTCAACGGAAAAGCTGATTTTTATGCAATAAATTGTTATTTTATGATATTTTACGATAGAAACAGGTTATATACATTTCCTATTCACACCTACGCACACCTAGCTACTTAATTTTTGTAACCTTGAATAAATAGGTTTTTTTGTATAAAATATAATGATCATTCAGAATTCATATCGTAAAATATCCAAAATAACAATTTTATACTATAAATTAAGTTTTCTGTTATAATCGATTTCAAAAAATCGATAAAATCCAAATAGAAAAATGAATACACAGCAAAACTCAAAACTTTTTTTTAGCGGTAATTGAAATCCACGCGTGTTTAAACGTTATAATATGTTTTTTCGACATGTTATTTTGCGTCCATAGCAAAGCTTTCTTTACGAGAAGGCAATATTATGTTTTATGAGTTTTGATTTAAAATTTGATTTAAGCTCGAAGAAAGCTATCTATCATACTACCCTTCGGACCTTTTGCGATTTCAATTATTGGTAAAAATAATAAGATCTGTAAATGTTTTAAGGATATCGAAAGTCACAGAATTTTTGTTCCACACAATTTCTCGATAAAGACTTTTGGTATCATTTTTCCTAGAGAGCAAGGAGTTGTTAACGCAAAAAAAATTTACTTTGCATATCAATTACGATTGTGCCTCCTAAATTGAACGATTTTTAGTATGAGTTACGCGCAACTCAACGATTTTAAATGTAATAGTCATACAAGATTTTAGATAGCACACTTACAAATAAATAAATATCTTATTTTTTTAACTTTGGAAAAACATTGATCGCTTTGAAAAATTGAAAAAAAATTTTGACAGCTTTTTTTTTACCAAAATGTCGTTAATAAGTAAATTCTTACAATAATCGGTAACACTCAGAAATATGGTAATAACTTCTTTTGGGTAACAGGCACGCTTACAAGTGCACATTTTTCTAAATCTAATATCCAAAATAACAAATCCCTGTAATTTTCATAAAATTCTAGAAAAAGCATTTTTTATTTAATTGGAGCAGACAGAGATATAACAGCGCCGAGTAACACATCAAAAAACACTAAATCGTCCCAGTTTCGATCCTAATACTAATGAGCCTTAAATAACTTTAGTTAACAGGAAGTGCTTACTATATGTATCATGATGCTTTAAATTTCTATATTTATGAATGTTCATTTCATCCATAGACATTGCATAAATTGATCAGTAAAACTTATATTCAATGTTCGGTGGTATTACTCATATGCGTCTAAACATAGATAACTAGAGCGATCTCATAAAAACTCGCCTAAAATTCGAACAAATATCGTCAAAACATAAAATATGTTCTCTGATATATCAAATAATTATTTCTAACTAAATACACACAACTATTTTGATTAGTATTTAAGGTTAATATTAATACATATATATTTGTATATAATATTTAGGCGATCGTTATTATTACAGACATTGTTTAAAGGTTTTTTGTTTATATTTTTGAACATTTTAGAATCGATTATGGATATAAGTTCATGATAAGATATTGTAAAATTCTTACTTAATAAAAATCAATGTAAATTTTCTATTCAATTTTTTTCTATTTCTGAGATAGATTTTTATATACTTCAACATTTCCTCTTCCTGTTTCATATCTATTAATATACATATCCCCTTAAATAAATACTAATCATAGCTTCAATAAAATATGATACGTATTTGATTTAACATACTTCAACATGGAAGAATTTTTTTTTTCATTGGCACAATATGATGAGTATTAACGCATAACATATCATTGAACTTTCAATCTTCACTTTGTAGTGCTTTATTTACCTACATAAATATCACATACACTTACATAAATCATCTCCCTTCTGCATATTCCTCCATTATCTTTTGATGATATATTTCTGATTGATATTATTATTACTTATTATGCTGTTTTTTTCTTCATTACATAGCAATATATGCATTATAATTTTTTTCTCTTTCACTGCATAGCCTACTGTCTATCACTTAAAAACTTTTAAACTCCCCTACATGTTTTTTTTTATGCGACATTTTTTTCTCACTGTTTTATTTTTTTGGATAGAGTTGTCAATTACCATATAGCTTTTCTGTATTACCTGATTGACAAAAGTATTTTTTTCCTTCGTAAAATTATCTTTGATTTTCCCAAGTTTATTTTCCTTCATTGCTCTTTTTATACGTTCTATCGTTTTCTCCTCCTCTACATTAAATATACTTCTATCACATATATGTCTATTTTGTGTGTTTTTTATTGATTAAGTCCGTTAATTCTTCGATTAAGCATTAATAATGCCACTGGCTCAAGTCCATTTTTATTATTTTCAAAAAGTAAATTTCATCCGTTTTTCTTATGCCTATCTCGAAGACAACCCTACTTGCCTCTTTTTCTTATATTCTGATAAGTTTGCATTAAAACTTAACAAAATGCTTGCAAATCTGAATATTTTTCTCCTCCTCCTTTCCTTTTCAATCCCTAAATATACTCCCACCCTGCCCCCTTTGATCTTAATACATATCCTTGTGTCTTTGAATTCAAACCCAACTTCATATTTTGAATCTGCCATCTATTTTTCTACATATTTTTTTTTGTTCCATACACAAGTCTCTACTACGTATGTGTAATGTAGTTTTATTATTTAATCCATGAAAAAAAGATTTTCCCTCCTTGCCCCTTTAAAAAAAAAAAAGAAATAAATCTTATAAAATGAAATTGTGATACTAGACTTAAAGAAATCAATTTTTTTAAGGAAATAAAATAAATATAAACAAAACAACTATAACGCTAAAACGTTTTCTACTTTTAATAGTTGTACATATCAAAATAAAAAGTTTTAAATATACTTCAATCATACTCAAACCATGCAGGTAAAAAATATCAAATAAATGCAATAAAGGGTTAAAAATAGATGTACGTGTAATTTATTTAAAATCGGTTGCAGAAGCAAAACGAAGATAGTACCCTGAGAATATAATTATTACAAAGTAAGACAGCAAAATATGTTTACAGACTTTATCATATGACAAAATCAAAAGATTACTTGAATATTTAAACATAATATTTGAAACTAATTGTGAATTGACGCTTAATCTAAAGTATAGTATTGATGATACAATCGGGAATTTTTGTAAACGAGAATAGAAAGACAAAACCATGGATGATAATAAAATGTTTGGTGTTTTGATCGTTTTACTGCAATTGACAGATAAAAAGAGCGGCGAAGAATACTGGATTTATCCAAGACTCTTCTCAGTACGATTTTGCAGGCCTATGAAGATACTATTTAGAAAATGAAACAGACTAACTACGTAGGGAATAAGAACGAACTATAAATGACCAAATTAATCAGTTTAAAAGAATTTCACTTATTACCTGTACTGTTAGAATAGATATGTTGTGCACCATAATCGATGAAAAGGTTGGCAGCATTATGTCCCTTTGCCTATAAAAAGTAGTCTGCAGTTGCTTCGATAATATTAAGAAAAAAAATTTGTAGTCTAAATAAATTAAGTTGTATTTTCACTGAATTAGATTATTTTGATAAAGTGTTCTTTCTCTGTGACAGAAATGACTAATTATTTAATAAATTTACTATATGTATTGTTAAGGTATACAATGCTCTGAATGAGGCATGCGGTCTTGTGACTTACTGATTTAAGCTCAAAAAAAGAAATGTAGGTATTAAAATAATTTTATATAATTTATTCATTCGCAAATGATCAATATATTTTTTTTATTTCTAATACTAAATAATATTTTGCTACCTTCAAAGTAAAGATTAAACTTTAATTGCGCATTTGCACTACATACAAATAAATACGCTGATATACACTGACATATTATATTACAAATGTAAATTTTTAACGTATGCATTTCATTTCACAAGAAACCAAGTATTTACAGACATACTACTTAATTGTATTTCTGAATAGACTCAAAATGATGAAAAACATGTAATTATCGAGAAAAGAAAAGCAATTCAGTATGTACTTCGTGAAAAATGGTGTGTCTTAGTTGATGCACCAACACATGGATCCGGCAATACAAACAGTGGCAACACTGCTTGCATGTTTTTAACAACATTGATGCGGTAGCTAAAGTTACAGGTACATTCATAATTAACACAGACAAATACTTTGAATTCGTATTGTGTTACAAAATTATTATTTAATTGTAGGATTTGATCATGACCTTTTGAAAATGTTTAGAGTCATATAAGCTCTAATCTAATTGCCTACATGCAGCTAAACTATTGGCTGAGTTATATGAGTGGTACTACATGCCTACTACGATGGTTGTAGTACTGATATACGGCTATATAATCATGCGAGGACTATTTTTACCCATATGTATATTGTCGGAAGAAGCTCAAGAAAGTAACCACAAAATCGTTAAGTCCTTTCGTAAACATCATACTCAAAAATTTTCGCGGTAAGTAACATACACAAAAATGTAGTCCACAAAAAAACAACTTGTACAACGTAGTTCATATATCTATATACTTATTTTTAATAAAAATCTTTTGTGAAGTTCAATTTGTATACTAATGTAGATACATTATGATCTGCAGTGTTCTTTCTTATTAAGTATTCATGTTTTTGGTGTCATTGAAATACAAGAGGATCTTGCATGTACAGTTGCCAAGTACTTAATCATGTAATATATTTTATTTTACAATACATATGTAATATCAAATCCATTCAAACATAAATTTTCAACGTGTAGGAAAAATCATATGCTTATTTCAGCGTTGCTACAAACGAGAATATGATTCATTGCTTACTCATTAACACGAAAAGTTGAAAAAGAAAATACAAATTAAAGAGTAGAAACAAGATCCTTATTATTAGATTAAGCAGGTGAACAGTCACAAAACTCCTCGGATAAAGAATAAAAGGTAGTCTGTGTAAATTGTTTATTGTACTATTTGTACTTATGTATCATACAAAATCTATTGAATAGCATTTGTAAAATACGAAAATTTAAAGGTGACCGATAATTTAAATCCTTCCATTAAATATCAAAAACTATGGTATAAATGGCAGATCATTGAAAATTAGACATAAAAAATAGAACAATTATTGTATCGTCGGTTCGTCTCAAACGTATAATCCAATAATTGTATAAACGATCTGTTTAACCACTAATTTTTGCAATATGAATTCAGAATTCCTTATTATCCCTTTTAACATCTAAAGTAGATATTTGTTGCTTGTTAAACAGAAATTTTTTTCCAATATTAGTTTCAACAATTTCTTTAAATATCTTTTTCAGAAAAATGAACGTTGGATTTTTGACAAGAAATCTCCAAAACCATAAAAAATATGAGCTGTTTGTTTTTAAAAAATTAATGAAGTCATGTTCGTATAAATAAATTATTTCACCATTTTTTTTTTGCAAAACGAATATGAAATTAGTAAAAATGAATCTCTAAGACCATAGATAATATATTCAACTTAATTTAAAATAATTGAAAATCAATGTTTATTACAAAAGATATTTTGAACCATTGTTTTTGCAAAACAAATGTCAGATTTGTGTTAAGCGCCCCAAAAACCATTAAGAACCCTGTTTACTTATTTTTTATAATCAAAACGTTCCGGAAAATTACATCCCAACCACCAAGTTTGGGTAAAGAAACGACTTAAGCGCCACCTACACGATACATGCTTTAATGCAGACGTGCAAAGGGAATTGATTCGAAACATATAGACTAAGATGCGTAAAACGATACCAAAAATTATTGTTTTGGAGCAAAATTCAGTTGAAGCGAGACTTTTTATACATTTTTCTGCGTTTCATCACACTGTGCATGAGCTTGATGCCGGTCAAAGCTGTAGTAGCAACAAAGTTACTTCTGCGAGAATTAAGTGTACAAGGAGAACAGGGGTAACTACGGACATGTTACGAAAGGCCTTATTAATAGAGCCTGAGCCGGAAAATAAGTTAACGCTAGGCTTCGGAACACAGGGCCATGATGGAACACAGTACGCCACACGCAGGGCCACCCAGACACATGATCGAGCTTAGGAGAAGTACGGCTAAGTTGAGTGCAGCAAGTAAGGGTTAAGATTCTGACGGCCCTGTTAGGGCAAGAAGTAGAGAACAGACGACGAGGATGCTTGTACTTACACCACCGTTATAAAAATAAATTAGCTAGTATATGTACAGGCACAACCTCTGACTCCGACGAGACCAAGTAGCCCAGTCCTGTTGTTAAATGGATAGGGTATGGCTTGATATAATCGAGTTTGTTATTGAAATCATTTCGGAATAACATTACAAACAATATGAAGGGGTTGCGATGACCCACTTAAAATTGATAGGTCATGGCTTGATGTAATCATGATAAATATTGAAATCATTCCAGAATAAAATTACAAACAATATGAAGAGGTATCGCCAACCCGATTTCGTGTAAAAAATTTGCAGAAATAGCAATGCTGCAAAATTTTCAAACCTGCCGTGTTTTTTGATATATTTAGACAAATATCTCAATATTTACAGCTCGTAGGAGAAATGTTGCGAAGGGGGTTCTTTTCATCGTTTAATTAGCTAAAATATGAAACTCACAAAAATAAAAAATTATTAATTTTTCAATTGCAAAACAAGATCAACCTGCAGACTACATACTCAGACTTTAACGCTCTGAAAAAAATACAGGATGTTGTTTATTTTGGATATAAATCTAGAGATAAGTAGTCCAAGATACGTACAACTTACGCTCCGAATTTTATTGAGATTAGTTCAATAGTTTTTGCAAAATTCATTATGCAATCACCGATTTTTGAAAAATTTTGATTAACGTTACAGCTTTAAACGTATCTCCACATAGGGCCCATTTTTTTTTATACGCTCTATAACCTAAATAAAACTTTTGTATCGCTAAAAACTTTGTTTTAATTTTCAAACATCCTTTTTATGATTTGTAAAATTGACAGCATAACTGAGCCAATTGAGGTCCGGCCACTAGGCGCGCGCGGTGCCTTTTTCCAGGGAAACACGATCTGTCCAACTCGCTCACAGAGGAAGATAACTCACTATAAACAATATCTTCAAAACATGTATCTATATATTTAGATCTCCTTTTTCCAATGGTGCAATTAGTTTTTGGATTAAACCTTTTTTTCACAGAGAAAATTACAGATAAAGTTCTGAGCCTTATCGAGAAAAATTCATTTTTTAAATTTTTTTTTCTTGCACAATGCGATAAAACACGTCTTAAACTACAATCCTTTTAATTTTTAAGTTGCAAGGGCAAAAGATAAACGAGTGGTAAACAAACAAAGGTGGCAATGCGTGGTTGGGGGTACATATGGGACGTTCTTCTACAAACCGAACAGATCTTGACAAAAATTGACCGACACATTTTTGATTTTGCTGAAACTTTTTTTACAGGTTCTATATTAAAAAAAAGAGACGCGTATTTTCTATTACTATTTTTTCACAATCTTTTGGACGTTAGAAAGGATTGAAATTCCGCGATCTCGGTGATTTTGGGCTGTAGGAGGAATTTTTAAATATTCATAACTCCGGTACTATTTAAGCTACAGACTGTATTTTTTTCATTTTAAAGGTAATAGAATGAGCTTTGAGAAAAAAATACTTTGAAGAAAAATTATTAACAATTTAAGATTGTTAATAACAATTAAAATGTTCAAATTGATTTTTAACTATTGCCCCCCGCCCCCCTCATAGCGAGTTTTTAGTAATACCATCGTTTTCTACGTCAAATTTTCTATGAAAAACTACTTTTTTTCGATGGAGAATCAATTATTACTATTTGAAAAAAATTAATTTATGTAGCTTGGCACGTCTTATCGGCGCGCGGACTCTGTCGCACGTCATATTTTCTTGCATTATTTCGTTTCTCTCCATAATACATAAGGTTATTTATATTAATTAGTTTAAGTAAATTTAAACAAATAGTAATAATTAATAATAATAGCAATAAATAATATTATTTGTTCATTTGGTTGTTTGTTATGTTATTAATAGATAAAGCTTAACTACTAACTTTCGCATTAGTCATAGCGAACTTTCACGCATGTTGCCCATTCAAATACAATTATTGCC
>JAPYYV010008245.1:0-12767 GCA_030522625.1 Copidosoma aretas | reverse complement strand
CTTGGTATGAAGTCAATGCGTATGCATGTGTGGGTGCAATGTAATTGCACACACACACGCTTATAAATAATTCTGTTCGAAAAATCGAGTATAGGAGCCGCGTTCTATCTATTACTATCATTAAAGTTGGCCAGCTATTATCATTAATAATAAAACAAAATAAGCGACAAAATAATTTTTGACGTAACAAATTAGTATCGAATGAGCGACAAATTATATACCTGAAGCCGTATGTGGCATGACACTTTAGCCAGCTAGCTCGATATACCTCCCCCCCGCGACCCCCTCAATACCTTTAACGAAAGAAGGGAAATTTGCTTGTTTTCTCCGTGATTTTAACCTCATAAAATCTGGGTTAAATCCTTCCACGCCCCACGGTGGGAGATTTTGGGTTTTAAGTGTCAGAAACCTAATATCTTGAGAGAGACGAAAGATAAATGAACTATTTTTTTCGTAGCTTATTCCTTAGATAATGAAGAATGGAGAAAATATATAGAGAAATATTAATTATGAAATCCTAACCATGAAATAAACGAATAAATTTGAAAAACCATGAATTTTGTATAAAAAAATCTTAAAAATTACTTGAATACCTTTTGTTTTAATCATTTCTCAATTTTTAATTCCTATTACGAATAATACAATCCAATGACGGTTTTATTAAGGAGTATTCGTTTTAAGGCCATCATAACCAACAGTCTCTTAAAGTAAATAATTTATGAGCTTTCAAGTAAATAATAAATATGTGAGCTCCAGCTGTACTATTCACAAAAATTTTTCAAAGTTAGATTGGGACTTGGAAAAAAAAAAAATAAGTCTGACCGATAATATAGTAAAAAAATTAAGTGCTAACGGATATTTCAGTTATATGCTGTATTTACGTGTTCTTTACGCATGGAAATACAGGATGATCGGGTTTAAAGGCTTTTTAAGGTTAAGATAATAGTTAGTGAATTGTATTTCTCTCTATAGGAATCAAAATTTGAGAAACAATCGAAATAAAACGTAAGTAATTTTCATTTTTTTTTGCACGAAATTAATGTATTTTTTTAACTTTGTTTATTAAATTAGAGATCAAGATTTCATAATTAATCTTTCTCTATATTTTTTCTCTAATATGTATCATCTTAGGAGTAACTCCAAACAAAAGAATCTATTCATCTTTTGTCTTCCTCTAGACATATGGTTTATTTATATTTAAAACCTGAAATCTCTCGCTGTGCCCCCCCCCCCCCCGCTAACTTCCGTATGATTTTTAAGGCCCCCTGCAGATATTATGATAGAATTTACAGTTTAGTCCTTAACATACACCATGGGCAACGTGAAAATAAAAACTTTTTCAACAATTTTTCTCTATTCACAATGTTCGTGTTCTTTGATTTGTTTTAAGTTTATTTTATTGATTTGTACATAATCTGATTGCTACCTATTTATAAGCATAAAGCACTATTTAATTTCATTCTTTTTCAAAGAATTGGTGTGACAGAAATTTTCAGCAAATTTCTATACCACTTTCAAGGTATTACTTTGGCGTGCTGATTTTTTGTGGTTGTTATTAATTACATGATTTTATAAATTTTTAACCAATGCATATTAACATACGACTTGATGTAGATAAATGTAGTGATTTAAATTTCATATAATAATGGAATAATTCCAACCGTGGAAGTCATCGCTTGTTAGTCTTGTGAGCATCTTTGAAGTAGTGTTCTTTTCTAAAAAACACTGGAACATTTAGGGTAAAAACTCTTCTATTCTTTATAAATATACACAAAGCATGTATATTTTTACATGAATGTATGTATATTTGATATACATTAGTAAGATCAGTAACTGTACACTCTAAAACATAAGAGTTAATTCTGGCGCTAGAAAGCATAACACCATCAATTTATGCTTTAAAAAGACTAAATAGTAGGATTAATTCTTTAAAAAGATAAAAAAACATGATCCAATCTTTTTAAAAGATCTCATTTTATACTTTACAAAGAATGTTATCTGAATTACGTCTTTTGAAAAGACTAAATAGTAGAATTGAATAGTAGCATCAAGGTTATGACAAGGTATCCATATTATAAGTACAATGGATGGATAAATATACATATATATATATATATATATATATATATATATATATATATATCGATACATACTTTTAAAAGAGTATGTTTAAAATTTTCTTCTTTTTAAAAGTTGAAATCGGAAGATATTCACATTACAAAGTATAAATTGTAATACTCATTCTTTTACGGACGATTACAATTGGAACATTACCCTGTTAGGAATCTAAGCGTTTCTTCTGGTCGACTCAGTAGTTCTTGCCGACTTCAAATAGCTAGTTCTTACTGGTAAATTTACAATAAACTCGGTAAGAACTTGGCAATGAATCGTCAACAGTCACAAACGCACACAATTTCAAACTACACGCTGAATGATACAAAGAAAAATAAGTCTTTACGAAGAAAAAAATATAATTTTAAGGTGACAAATACATTTTGAATTATGTACACTTAGCGCCAGTAAAGATATATTTTTGTAATTTAAACAAAAAATTTAGTATTCGAATTGTTTCTGCAGCCTGCATTAGTAGGTGAAGTAGAAAATGAGACAGATAAAGAGATTGAGTGTTTATTCTTTTTAAACAATGAACTTGCAAGATTGTTCTTTTAATAAGAATTAAATCCCTAATTCGTTCTTGAAAAAGTATAGAATCATAATTTTATTCTTTCAGAAAGTCTAAATGCAAAGTTTATTCTTTTAAAGCTCAAAATTTTTTTTTTTCAGCGTCAGAATTTAGTCTTTTGGTTTAGAATGTATAGTTATACCAAATGTTTTCGTGTTCTTCATTAGAGGGCGTTAATTGACAGTTGGGAACCAGGCAATCAGTCTTGAAACCGCGCAGAGACAGAACTTTCCTATCCCTAATTTAGTAAAAAATAGTAAGAACTATGTAACATACAACAATTAATTATTATGTTAAAATTCTAATGATTATGTAACCTATAATACATTTACTGAATTTTCAAAGATTCGGCCAGTCTCCCATATATTACTGTGACAATAAGAATCAAATTAGTATATTACGCACCAAGGAAACAAAGTATGCCGTTTCCTCCCGGTTTGTAGTTGGCGCCCGAGCGAAGCGAGGGCGCCACACACCGGCAGTGAATGGCATACTATTGTTTCCGTGGAGTGTATACTTTTTTTTACCGTGAGAGATGACAAAAAATCTCTCACTTTTTTTTACTCTTTTTCGTTCTCTTAAAAATTTTGACAAGCAACTGTGTTTTTATTTAGAGCATATTAGCGTCTTGGTAGATGCAGCGTTAAGCGCAAACCTAGACACTTGAATCAACAGTGTTTACGTTTGGCAAAAAGTACATAGCAGTGCTGCCATAAGTAAAAAAATGACTGATCACGGTACCGACTAGTGCTCCCGAAAGTAGCATCCACACTGGCGGGATATTCAAAAAGCTATATGCCCAATTCCGCAAAACTAATTTACTTTAACCTAATAACCCAGTGCGTTTGTGGATTAATCCCCATTAACCGAATACGTTGGATAGACTGTATTATATAATAAATATACTAACTATATCCCAAATACTTAACCCCCAGTTAACCAATAGAGTCAGTGACTGCAATTTTGATTAATAATAAATAAATTATATCCCAAGCTCTTAATCTCCAATGGCTTAACAGAGTCGAGTGCCTGCACTTTAGATTGTTAAATAAATAAATAATTTCCCAAGCTTTTAATCCCCAATGACCCAATAGAGTCCTTGCACTGTATATTGTTGAATAAATAACTAATATCCGAAGCTCTCAATCCCCAGTAACCCAATAGAGTCAAGTGACTGTACTTTTGACTAATAAATAAATAAATAATATTCTAAGGTCTTAATCTCCAGCAACCTAATAGAGTCGAGTGACTATACTTTTGACTAATAAATAAATAAATGATATCCCAAGCTCTTAATCCTCAATGACCCAATAAAGTCAAGTGCCTGCACTTTAGATTGTTGAATGAATAAAGTGGCGTAATTTCGAAGCAGGAATTCAAAAATTTCAAAAAATCGATAAATTTGAAAATAAATCATAATTTATTTTTATTCTTTTTATGTACTGGTAAATTATAGCTGATCATATTAAACAATGTTATGATGAAATAAGTAATTGTTTAACGATATTTTCACGAAAGAAAGCATTTCAAACGTTAGGAAGTTAAAAAGGAAATTTAGCGAAATAAAACATGAAAATGGACAATAATACCAATAAAACACTATTGTGTTTGGTAAAAATATTGTAAATGATCAGTTCGACCATCAAAAGGGCTCAATAAAAGTAATTATCAAACTTAATTACAAAATAGTTAGGAAAGCAAACTGCCATACCATTACAGTAACCCGCTGAACAAGTAATGCAGAGGGCACCTACTGTATAAATAAAATTAAGGTTGTGCTCTATATCCGCTTCAATACGTATACTCCTGTTTAATAATTAAAAACTAATAATTAACAATGTACCTAAAACTAAACTACTCAGCACGATTACTTTTTATTTCTGAATAAAGCAATACTATGAAATAACGAAGAATCATATACAGAGTGACTCAGTAGGTGTTTATTTCATAATAAAAAAGTAACAATTAATAACTAAGTACACAAACAAAATAATGCATGCTGTCGATTTTATAATAAATAATAACTATTGAATAACTTACCAGATTAAACCAATCAACTAAGGACACACGCTGTCCAGTTCTTAATAAATATACAGTATCAAATAACCAAGCACATTAATCACAATGACTCAGCACGCATACTCTTGATTTCCAAATAAATAAATATTTAATAATGACAAAGCACTGAACACAATATAAACCAGAGTGTATGCTGATAACATGAGAACTAATACTAGGTGACCCAATGTGCTGACTTTTCTCGCGTTTTTATTAATAAAATTATTATTTATAACCTAAGAACTAATACCAGGTGATGTAAAGCGCTGACTTCTTTGGCATTTAAATTAATACCATTATTATTAATAACGTATACATAAGAACTAATACCAGGTGACCTAGAGCGCTGCCTTTGTCGCATTCATATTGATACCCATAATATTTATAACGTATTGGTCTCGAGCTCAATTCCGAGACAGTGCCTCTAGTCGAGGGATTTGAGAACGATTGGTCATGTTTAAAAGAGGACAGTACTATCATGCATATTCTTCCGACTCCATTAACCAGATGGCCAAGCCTCAAGGTCGCTTCTCTGCAAGTGCAAAAAGAGTAATCTATAGTACTCTTCTCTTCCAGTCATGACTAATCGTTCCTAAGTTGCTCGTGTAGGCGGCGCTATTTTAAAATTGCGTTCGAGACTAATGCGTAAGAACTAATACCAGGTGACCAAGAGCGCTGGCTTTTCTCGCGTTTAAATTGATACCATTTAGTATAATAACGTAAGAACTAATACCAGTTAACCTAGAGCGCTGACTTTTTTCGCGTTTAAATTGATACTATTATTATTAATAACAGAAGACCTAATACTAGTTAACCCAGAGCGCTGCCTTTTCACGCATTAAAATTAATGCCATTATTATGAATAACGTCAGACTTAATACCAGGTTGACTTGGCGAGAGCAACTTGCACAGTACGTATCAAAGTTTTCGATACACATTTTTAGTTGAGGACCGTGACGTATATTTTACATCATAGCCACGGATCAATCTTATGGAGACATTGGATTTTTTCCAGTGCTCTCTTGTGTTGCGACTTGAAGAAAGGAGTGGAAGTCTCCCTACAGTACCCCCACTCTAACAACAAAAACAACAAACCCACACAACACACTAAAAAAACCAACAAAAACACACACTAAACTCTCTTCATCTTTAGAAAATCAGAGCCTACACGTGGCCCCTCTTACCCGCGCCCCGCACTACTTATATGTATACTAGCGTGCGAGCTGCGGAAGAGATAGAGAATACTAGAAATAAATTTTCTGGGGGGACCCCCCACTCCTACTTGTCCAATCTCAAGAGGGCAATGGAAAAAATCCAATGCCTCCATGAGATTGATCCATGACAGCTATACTATACAGTTATGGCTATAGCGCAGGAAGCTCACTCATCGTGTATACGAGGCCATGGTACCAACTGCATAGTGCGAACACTGGTGCCCGCTTCAGTGGACTTTTATCAGAGGCACCTATAGGACAGCCCTATGATTTTTCTCTCTGTGTCTTTACTTCTAGACACTCAACTGGATGTTCAGGTGTCATTACTTGCTGGAGACACTATCTAGGTGGTGTGCTCCAGGAAGATGAATATATTTAAAACCAAGTACAGAAAGTTCTAATAACATTTATATGCATCAATATTATTTATGAAATAACCAATTGGCTAAAGCCGATAGGTTCATACATAATTGAGTTTTTATATGGAAAGCTAAAATGAAATAAAATATATTGACGAGAAGACTAATAACTTTCTATTGACTTAATTTTTTATAACAAAGGATAAAGTGAAATAATTAATTGTCTAAAGCCGATACGTTCATATAAAATTCATTTCACAGCTATATGGCTGATTCCGCCGTAAGTTGCTCAAAACGACTCCAAAAATGACCTTCGAAAAAAGTTAGTCGAAAAAATCTTTTTTCATAGCGATTTTACCCTAAATGCTATCCGCAACAAGTACCCAAAGCGATTATACCACAACGTTATTTGGTCAAAAGACATGCGGCATTTTGGTAAAGTGAAATTTTGTAATAAGCTGCTTGAATTGTTGGAGTGTTGATATTAAGCTTGAATTAAAGCTGGGATCAAGCCCTATACAATGAAAAAAAAAATTTTTCAATTCACTACTACCTATCCAAATTTACAGCATTTTAAAGAGGAACACCAAAAATTGCTTTTTTGTCGAAAATTCGCGATTTATCTTTAAAACGCTATAACCTTCGATCGGTACCACAAAATTACAGTAATCTTTTTTATTCGATAAGGCTTCACTTTGGCTTGCATTTGAGCCGAAGTAAGATCATCTCACACAGTATGCCACTTTGCAACTAGCATCGTGAGTGATATTGATAATAATGAATATATAAAAAAAGACTTTTTTGGTCAAACGTCGATACACACGTCTAATATTATATACCAACAATGCTGGGAAAAAAATTTGGTGGAGATCCGTTCCCTCAGATTGGAATAATAACGGAGTTTGACTTTAAGATGGACGGGAAGCTGGACAGAAACGACATGGATAGGAGGGACATTTCGACTTTAAAACTCTCTCGTAACTCGGAAATGCAACACTTGCTTTTTTCCTTACAAAGGAAGTTCGAGTCCTCATTGGCGCGAGAGTTTTGCGCGCGTACTGATAACAGCCCCGCCGATTGTTTACTCATACAGCGTCGTTTCAGAATCTACCCTTACATAGCTATTAGATCATGTAAGACTGGTTGCCAATGCCTATAATGCGATGCACTACTTTTTGACTGTACTTTAGAGTCAAAATTTATGCAGACTTTTCGGATTGTTGATGATGGATCGAGGAAAGCCTAAAGTTTATGATGTATAGTCGTAGTTAGGGTATATGAACACTACGCTCGCAAAGCGTGAGTTGAAAGGTGAAAAAACCGAAAAGTGACACTGACAATACCAAAAAACGGCAAGCACAATTTGACCGTTTTTTCGTAAATGTGACCTACAAAACGACTTTGCATATGTTTTCGATGCTTGGAGCAGAAAGAGCGTAAATTTTTACACAGCAATTGACCTTTCAATTTCTAAATTTTATCCCAGTACGCGCGTAAGCGCCTTTTTAAGAGCATAATTAAAGAGGACGCGATCACGTATAAAACTCATCAAAGAAAACATGAGTATTACCAGAAACATTTCATAGCGGGTTAACAAAATATATTTAAGTAAAAATTTAATTAGTTTTTAATTATAAAATACAATAACTTTCACAAAAAAACTATAAACACAAATAGAATGTACGTTAGGATAACCTAGCTCATAACGTTGTACACGATGTTATTCCGATAAAATCCACCAAATATTTATAAGACTAAGAAAGTATAATTTCAAACACCGCTGTAAGAAAAAAATGCATAGGCTCCGTCCCATAATTTCAAATAAAATAACTTAGCCGTATCTTTGGCATATAAAAACCAATAAAATTGTAATGGAAACTAGATTTTGTACAGTAAAATTTGAAATTTTTTCATTGGTTCTTATTTGACTGCAATTCTAGGGCAATCAGAACGCGAAAAAAGTCAGCGCTCTGGGTCACCTGGTATTATTTCTGATGTCATTAATAATAGTGGTATTAATTTAAACGCGAAAAAAGTCAGCCCTCTGGGTTACCCGGTACTAGTTCTTACGTAAACATTATTAATAATAATTGTATTAATAAAAACGCGAGAAAAGTCAACGCCCTGGATTAACTGGTATTAGTTCTTATGTTATTAATAATAATGTTATTAATTTAAACGCGAGAAAAGTCAGCGCTCTGCGTTAACTGGTATTGGTTTTTATGTTATTAAAAATGATGTTATTAATAAAAATGCGAGAAAATTTAGTGCTCCGAGTCACCTGCTATTACTTCTTATGTTGTTAATAATAATATTAATAATTTTAACGCGAGAAAAGACAGTGCTCTGACTTAACTGTCATTAGTTCTCATGTTATTATTAATAATGGTATTAATTTAAACGCGAGAATAGTCAGCGCTCTAGGCTAACTGGTATTAGTTCTTAGGTTATAAATAATAATTTTAATAATGAAAACGCGAGAAAAGTCAGCACATTGGGTCACCTAGTATTAGTTATCATGTTATCAGCCTACTGTTTGGTTTATATTGTATTCGGTGCTTGGTCATTAAATAATATTTATTTATATTAAAATCAAGAGTATGCGCGCTGGGTTATTTGGATTAATGTACTTTGTTATTTAATACTATATACTTATTGAGAACTGGACAATATGTGCCCTAAGTTAATTGATCTAATCTGGTTTGTTATTTAATAGTTATTATTTATTATGAAATCGACAGCATGCACGCTGGCTTATTTTGTTTAAGGTACTTTGTTATTAATTGATATTCTTTTATTAAGAAATTACCACCTGCTGAGTCATTCTGTGTCATGATTCTTTGTTATTTCATAGTATTGATTTATTCAGAAATGGACAGTAATCGTGCTGAGTAACTTAGTTTGAGGTACTTTGTTAATTAATAGTTTTTATTACATATTAAGAAGTATACGTATTGAAGCGGATATGGAACACAACCCTAATTTTATTTATACAGTAGGTGCACTCTGCATTACCTATTTAGCGGGTTGCTGTAATAGTATGGCAGTTTGCTTTCTTAACTATTTTGTAATTATGTTTGATAATTACTTTTTTTGAGCCCCTTTAATGGTGGAACTGATTATTTAGAATATTTTTATCAAACACATTGTTATTATTGTCCATTTTCATGTTATATTTTGCTAAATTTCCTTTTTAACTTCTTAACGTTTGAAATGCTTCTATTCGTGCTTATAACGTTAAAGGTTTACTTATTTCACTATAACATTGTTTAATATGATCAGCTATAATTTACTAGTACATAAAAGTTATAAAAATAAATTATAATTTATTTCCAATGTTTTTGATTTTTTGAAATTTTTGACTCCCGCTTTGAAATTATGCCACTTTTGGGAGAGCTTAGGATATTATTCATATATTCAACAATCTATAGTGCAGGCACTCGACTATTGGGTCATTGGGGATTAATAGCTTGGGATATAATTTATTTATTTGTTAGTCAAAAGTATAGTTACTTGACTCTATTGGGTTGCTAGGGATTAAGAGCTTAGGATATTATTTATTTAAAAATCTGCAGAGCAGGCACTTGACCCTGTTGGGTTATTGGAGATTAAGTGCTAAGGATATAGTTAATATATTTATCAAACAATAACACTGTCCATTTAGCGTATAGGGTTAATCCACAAGCGCACTTGGTTATTAGGTTAAAGTAAATTAGTTTTGCGGAATTGGGCATATAGCTTTTAATATTCCGCCAGTTTGGATGCCACTTTCGAGAGCACTAGTCGGTACCGTGACTAGTCATTCTTTCACTTATAGCAGCGCTGGTACATAGTACGTTCACTTAGATTTACCGAGAGCGAAGCTTGGTCTTTTAGATTGTCGAGATAATAAAGAATAATGATGTCGAGTGTACTGCGATAACCCAGGTACAGTTTCTCATGAATCACGAATCATCTGAATCATCTATTGTAACAGCGTATATTGCAACAGGACGTTATGTGTATACGTGGCTACATAGCTCTAAATGCTTTTTTTTCTCTTCTACTACTTTTATTTAATGACCAAAATAGAGAATCACAAGTTTTATGTAATATTTAATAAAAAAACGCGAAAATCATGGGTCAGATAAGTGTACATCTGCCCGAAAGACGGTGATGCAGATCGAGCCGAAGAATAGCTGGAATATACATAGTGATATTCGGCTGTAGTTGTATGACGTGCATATAGAGACAAATGTGCTAAGTGTGCTTCTGCGCATCTAAATAGTAGGGAGACAATGGCTTGCTTTGCTTTCTGTTATGTGGGATTACATGCGAACTTTTGGCGTGTGGATGATAAAAAAGAAATTACAAAGAATCAACTAAAAGGAATTACCATAGAAATGTAATATTTGCTGTTCAATTATCTAATAGTTGGTAATAAAAATTAAGAACTATATCTTTATAATTTTTTCTATCGTTATAAAAGTAATCATGTAAACAATCAGTCTCATTCAAGAAACTAATATAAGTAACATTATTTACAACAGTCTATATCAAAAATTAACTTTTTATCCAAATCAATATGTTTTGAAGATGTAATTTTTCAACATGACTATAGTCTTACGAAATATTATGAGATCATGTTGTGTAATAGCATTAAATAAAGTTAAAATATTTATATAATATCTTTTTTATAACTTTTTTGTTTTTCAATATCTAAAATGTATCAACATTAAACCAAACGACTTATCGATTAAAATTAAAAGTTGAATTTTGGTATTTGTACAAGAGAATAAAATTAGTCAGGTTATCATTCGGGATTTTGTTTTCAAACAACATTTTTAACTTAGTAATTTCCATTTTGTACAATAATTACATCGTTAGCTTTGCATCAAGTTAAAGCAACGTACAATTGACCATGTAAAAACAGTGGCTTCTAAAAATATAGACTAACTGAATCGAATGTTTAGATTTGTGATTCATTTAGTATAATAGCAAAAGATTATACCCAGGGAAATTTCTTTCTGTGTAAAATTAATAGTAATAAAAATGTATTCTCAATATTTAAAAGAATTTTTGGTGTAAAAACGCGTTCAGTTTTTTCACTAGTTATTTTTAGCTTTAATATTATATTTTGATATTTTATTATTTCTAACCGTGTGTTATCACATACACCATTCGCTATACTTAAATTTCTTATGAACATAACAAAAGCTACACTTTTCAAATTAAGTCAATGAGGACTACATGGATACTATTCAGAATTTTAATAGAAGTATTAATATAAATAGTATCGGCGGATTTGTCAACACCTTTATAAGTCGCATATACTATTCGCCAGGTGCATGAGGTTGGAGGGGAAGGCTGGCGCCACTTTTCATTTCAACACGTAGTGTTATGGGTTTGGGGAGTCGATCCGCCAGTGACGGCCGCTTAAACTATTTTTCTCTCATAATATATGACATGGGCGAGGGGGGGGAGGCAATGATGGCAGCACTGGTCACGCACCTGGCGAATAATACGTATTCTGTTATCCTTTCATTTAATACCAAATTTTATTAATCAAAAAGTATGTGTTTTTGTTGTTTGGAGTAAAAATAACACTTTTCATTGGGAATTATCTTCTTCTGGTTCAAATATTTTGAAACAAATATGTTTTTATTTCCCATATTTTAAGAATGTCAAATATTTCTATTTTTACTTCTCCGACATCGAGTAAAAATTTTGAAAAGTTATCGTCTGCTGAGCCCATATCATTAATTTTTTTTCAATTCAAAAAATTAACCGAAAAAACAACGTTATCATTTCTGCAATACTGATTATTTTATTATATATGCATATAAATAGTTAAATCTTACTTTGTATATAATGATTTCGGTAAGGCTGTCCACCTCCCCCCTCATCGCCCCTGCTATCCATCCCATACCTGCCCACAAAATAAGGGAGTAAAAGCTTTCTTTCCCTGTGATTTTAACCTAAATTATTGTAGGCTTCACCTCCCAAACGCCCCCTTACACCCCTCAAAGACCTTGTTACACCCGTTGTACAATTTATAAAGCCCTCACATACACTTCTACACCCCCACATACAAAGGTAAAATTCTTTCAACTTTTCCGTTATCTTCAATCAGTAAAATTTTTCTATTATTCTATCGATCCCCTGCACCCCACCTCACAGCCATCCCCCATCAACAATTCTGCCGAAAGTAGGACGAGCCCCACCCTTCGCCCCTACAGCCCTACCACATATCAAATTCTTTCCGAGAATGACCAAAGTCTTCAGAAAGCGAGCTAGATATATATATATATATACTCATATATATATATCATATATATATACTAGTGGGGCTTCGTCCCCCTGCGCGCTCCGCGTGCCAACCCCCCACTGTACACATTGCAACTGATAACATTCATACTGATGCTTATTTTTTTTTTACTATATTCTTTTTATTTTTATTATATCTTATAATAT
>JAPYYV010008244.1:0-12769 GCA_030522625.1 Copidosoma aretas | reverse complement strand
TACGACAGCTTGATTACGACTGCCGAATGTATGATAAATATAGTATTTTTATACACCCATGTTTGCACATGCACATTGTTCGGTGGCTTGATTGCAACTGACTCATAGTCTATAAATACAATAAATCCATTTTGTAGTGCTCTGTCATGAACCAATCACCGAAGAGTGATGACTATACATCATAAGAAAGGATGTGGTCTTCTGAGTTGATTTTTAAATAATTTACCTACAGAATTTTACTTACCAGGCTATCAGTACTGCCGTCCAGGTAGTAAACTTACTAAACGTCTCGCTAAAAATGATTTTGGTATAAATCCATTGGACGCCGCATGCAAGGAGCACGATATAGCTTATTTCTAGAATTAAGAAAACGTTGAGACTAGAAACTCAGCTGATAGTTTTAGCAAGGAGAGCTTGGCAAAGAGTCAAAGCCGGCGATTTTAGTGCTGGTAAGAGGTCGGCTGCTCTAGCGATAACAGGCGCTATAAAGCTCAGAAGTAAATCAGGTATTGGTTTGTGATCTAAGAAAAAGGGTTTTAAGACAAAGGTGAAACTATGCTCTACCCTTAATACAGTTATCGAAGCTGCCTTACGTA
The DNA here is from genome assembly GCA_030522625.1 of Copidosoma aretas. NCBI lineage: Eukaryota > Metazoa > Arthropoda > Insecta > Hymenoptera > Encyrtidae > Copidosoma > Copidosoma aretas. Next base: position 12,173 of record JAPYYV010008244.1, on the reverse strand, counting down.
AAATGATTACTAAAAGTAAAGATACAAGAAAAGGTATTGGTTTTGTTTTAAAAGGTGCGCGTAGTGTAGTAAAAAAAGTAGGTAGAAAAAAGTTCCTCAGAATGACGCGTATCTTACCCCTCCCTGCTAGAATTGGAGGTGCATTACCTCTGATATCCTTGCTTGCTGGCTTAAGTGCAACTGGCGTATTAGCAAATGACGAAGCAAGCATATTGAAAGTATTAATGCAACTAAGGCAGCTAAGCGGCAACTTCAAGAGAGTCAGAGACATAATAAGACTATGAAGGCTATTGCTTTCGGAAAAGGTCTGCATCTCAAGCCACATAGAACCGAGTCGAGTGTCTACTTAAGGCCATTTACTGGAAAAGGTTTAAAGAAAAAGATTAGTGAACTAAAAATAGCCGATAGAGCTTTGAATAACATTGATTTACTCTAGTATGCTAAGAAATTAAAAATCCCTAATTTTGGTGGAGTATTTATGCAAAACGACTTACCTTCAAATTAGTTACGATATTGTCAAAACGCAATAGTAAATCATGAAGATAAGAATGAACCTAAGACTCACTATGTAAAAATATAGAAAATATGGTAATCATTTTACTTACTTTGACATATTTGGTGATTTGTCACCACCTTTCGATTAAGTGTTGTACTTAGGAGTTGATGGGGTTAAGTATAACCAATACAATATGACGATATTGATTCTTACAATTGCGGCCATTTATGTTTACGGTTCTTGTCAAGAACGTTGCCGAAAAATACGTGGAGTAGTATCATAGTCAGAAATTATTCATTCACTATTCTGCAGCCATGGCAGAAACATTGACTCTTATTCTGTCTGACACATCTTTCTTATTGGAGGCACAGTATTTTCCGCCTACTAAATTATTACCAAGACACAATTCCGTTCTTGGTTAAGTAGAACTTCTGGCGTTGAATTTAATTGTAGATATTGTTAAAAACCATAATAAATTTTACGTGGGTGATCGAGTAGTTACATTTTCAACAGGTAGCTATGGTATTCAAGATATCGAGTTATTTTTGGTTGGTATATTACAACTTGATGATATAAGTATTGATATAAAACCGAACAATAGTACACTATGCAGCGTAATTACGTGTAGCTATACTATTGATTTCAAACTCAATGATTCTTTAGAACGACTCATATGTTTCACTAAACGCGTTTTAGAAAATAACTCTACCCGCAACTCAGACTTAACTGTACCCATCTTTAAAGTAAACAGATAACGAGTCAAGTACTGGAGCCTTCATGAAGGAAAAAAACGTTTATACGATTCATGAATTTTTCTCAGCTGTACCACCAGGTTACAAAATCATCTAAGTTCCTTCACACATAATATACTTACTAATCGTTGGTCTCATTATTGATCACTTACAACTACGCATAGTCGACCAGGACGGTGACTTAGTCAATTTTCGTGGTAACGTTATAACTGTAGGGTTGCAGATAAAAGCCACAATATGATAAGAATTGTATACAATCACAAAAGATACATAAGCAGCTTGACATGCAGCCCAACGCCTAGTCAACAACGAGTTTCCGAACCGTCAACCCGTCGGAGCAGACAGCTCAATTCAAGTGGTAAGGTTATAACGGTAAAGTTACACATAAAAACACCGGTTGTAATGGGGATCGTATACAATCACAAAAGTTATATAAGCAGCTTGATATACAGTCCAGTGCTCAGTCGATAATTAGCTTCTGAACCGTCAACGTGTCGTAGTAGACAGCTTGAACGTCAAAAGCTAACGAATCAGGATATCCAATTTCTAAGAAATATGAGATTAAAAATAAAAAGCCCGAGTAAGAAATAACATGCATCTTTTTATCTAATTTGATTAAACATGGAAGAGATTCTAAGGATTCAGTCTACTGTCTCCTATTACGAGGTTATCACGACCTATGAAATCCATGCTCATCAGCTCTACGCATCCCCAACTTATGGTAATAGTGATGAAATTCGTATTTTAATTTAACATCAAGATTTATGTATGCTACCATCTCGCAGCTAATCACACATTCATGGAAAACTAGTTAAAGCAGATTATAATACAGCAACGATAAATACTGAATTAGTGAACAACGCCATCTGTCACCTGTTGGAAGAAATGAGATATAAGACAAACGCTATAGAGATTGACAAGTGTAAAAATGTGGGTCTTACAACTCTCATAAAAATTTTTTTAACGCTTACTTCCGATCTGAACGCATCAAATGTGTATGCAAGTTGGTTTAGTACTTTAAGTACACTATGTTAAAGCGATAATTATGGTTACTTTGTATCATGATTCTACTGAATATGATTTTGGAATAAGACTATCGCAAGATCATTGTTGACGAAAAACATGAACTTCTTCTCACAAGCTCGAGGACTAATTTAAATGCAGTCATACAAACACCGACAGTACCTGCTGAAAATGCTAATGCAGCAGAATGATGGGAAGAATTAATGATTGTAATATTGAAATTTGAATGGCTTCTGCTTTATGTAGTGATATCAGATTCTCATAATATTTACGAAAAGATAAGTTTATATTCATGGGTTTCCGAACTTAAGAGCACTAAAAATATTCACTCTTACCCACAACATCAAAACATATATGGAGTGTCAAGACGTCTAATCAGTTGGAAAGTCCACGCTACGTAATTTTTGCTCTCCAGACAAAATTTAAGAATCAGAGAAGCATTAGTGCTAGCATGCTTGATCATTATAATATAAGAAATGTAAAACTCTATCTCAACTCGCAACATTATCCATACGGTGATCTCAATCTCGATATAACAAAAAATCAGTATTTATTTTTGTATGATATGTACACTCATGTTCAGAACTTTTATTATTATAAAGATACCGCTCCAATGTTAAGCAAAAGTCACTGTTCATCTCGTATACCATTAATCGTGATCAACTGTTACAAGCAAAATGAGTCATTTAAAAATGCTCCAGTTGATGTACGTTTGAAATTTGAATATGGTGCCAATTCTTCTGACCGCACATCAGCCTATTGCTTGATTCTACGTTATTGCATTGTTTGGTAAAGTCTCATGAGGTCAACAAACTTATGTAGAGTGGTGACGTCAAGAAACTCACGTAGACTGGTAATGGTGGGGGTACAGCTATAAAGGTTGATGTATAGCGCTCCTAACATCATTGTCTTCTAGCTATGTAGCATTAACCAACAATTAGTAAATTCAGCGAGGTAAAGTATCAAAAGCTTTCAAATAAGGAAGATGATGATGAAAAAAAAACTTGGCTGAAAAAGTTAACAGAAAAGTTATCGACCAACGATAAAATCTGCTCCCGAATGTTAAGGTTGAGAAAAATTAAAGTAAATGGATTTCATAGTTGATATGCAGGGCTTCAAACAGCCCGTCAATGATTTAGTTCTTCAAGAACTACCTATACTGCCATTCCAGTCTGATTCGTGAGCCTGTAGTGTTTCTATTCAAGGAACCGTTTCCATGGTAACGACTCTTAGACAAGTACAAGAGAGAAAACATTTGGCTGAAACGCAGTTTTCACGGTATTCCATGGGAATCAGGAAATTTCCTATACAACACTATGGGCACGATTCTTCTGAAACACTTACATGACGCCAGAAAAGTGTATATGTTGGGCTCTTTGAAAAAACAATGGTTAGAGAGGTTTAAGTTAAAAGTTTAATATGTAACAGATTTCGGCTATCCTCTAACTGATAAGATAAAACTGGCCACTGTTTGCCTGCATCATTATGGAGCATTCAAGGCTAAGTATGCTCATTACATGCTGAGACTGTACGTATAGTACTGATTTACCTGAGTCCATGAAATGGGTGTAAAATAATAGTTGTGAATAGTACAGCCAATTTTTTTCTCTTATTTATAATTTTAATTGTAGTGTTCAAATTTGCTTCTCTTTATTTAATTGTAGATTAAACAATTTTAATTTCCAACTCTATTTTTTATTCATTCATATTAATAATTTTAATTTTAGTTTTAAAAATTTTTTTTCCTGGGGTAAAAATCTCACTACAGGGTAGCAGGGGTCAGGGGTAGTGGGGTGTAGTAGGGGTGAGACCAAGGGCTTTTGAGGCTGCTACCAGGTAAAACCTAAGTCTGTTTACTCACTAAAGCTGCTAGAGTCACGGCGTTCTTATTACGTTACACACATAACTTTAAAACAAAGGTTTATCAACGCTAGTCCCACGACAATACTTTATAAACTATCATGGACGATTATCTCTTGTCAGATGAACTGAATCTGGCGAAAAAATTTTTTTACTTATTTCTACAAAATTAAATGTTTAATTTAGAAATTTAGGAATTAAAAAAAAGCAGAATGTATCATCTCAGAGTAAACTTGCAGCACTACATCCATTTCTGAATAAGCGCACTTGAATACTTCGTTTAGGTGGGCGTTTGACGAATTCTTTCCTGTCATGTGAATCTCAACATCCAGTGGTTCATCAAGCGCATCCATTGGTTTCTGCCCTGATTCAGTATGTTCACTTACGCTGCCTACATAGAAATATAAAGATTACTCGGAGCAAGGTAAGGCAGACAATATGGTTTATTAATCATCTCCCTCAGATCAAGGCTGTTCTTTTCAAGTGTGTCAACTGCATAAAGATTCAAGCTTAATTATTATCTTAATTGAAGGCTGATCTACCTAATGCTCGTGTGACTCAGCCCCCTCGGGCATTTACTCATCGTGATGTAGATTACGCAGGCCCACTTAATGTTCGAATGGCGGGCGGCCAAGGCACTTAATCCCAGCAATGTTGTATAGCAGTTTTTATGTCTTTTTGTTGAAGCTATATATTTGGAATTAGTATTAGATTATTTATCCCAGACATTTATTGCTGCCTACAAACGACTTACCTCTTATCGCGAAATTCCTACACATATTCACAGTGATCAAGGCACTACATTTTAGGGAGCTGACCGGTCTTTTCGTAAAGGGAAAATCAACGCTATTTCTAGCCCGAAGTTCCAAGCATGTGTAGCCCAAGATGGCGTTTGATGGCAGTTTATACCTCCTGCAGTGCCTCATTTCGGGGGGCTGTATAAGACCGGTGTAAAAAGTGTCAAAACTCATTAAAAACGTATTCTATTAGACCAAACACCTACGTATAAAGAACTAACTCCACTATTATATCAAATTTAAGCTGTAATAAGTTCTAGGCCCTTAAAAGCTCTCAACCATACAATTCGCTATCTAGATCCACTAGAAGTGGAACATTTAATGACGGGTGGGTCTCTGATTATTGTTCTAGAACGCTCTGGTCTTGATCTAAACCGAAATCGCTCAACCCGCTATGCTCGAATACAACAAAATCTCGAAATTTTTTGATAAAAATGGTCTCGAGACTATCTCTAATCTCCTTAGCAACGCACAAAACGGCGCTTGCATAAAACAGACATGAAGTTAGGTCATATGGTTCTTTTACGGCAGCCTAACTGCCCCCCGGCTCAATACAGTCTTGCACGCATTGTTATGTGCTTCAATGACTCCTAAGGACATGTATGTGCCGTTAAAAATGAGACTGCAGAATCTTAATTTGTTTGTAATATTTTATAATCATATTTACGTATTCATATTACATTTTTGTTCTTAAACTTATATTAAAGATGTTTTGATTCATGACGATGGCACTTAGTCTTAAGCACCTTCGATTTACCGTAGCACATTAGTTAGGCTAAGTAGGTAGAGTGTGATGAAATTATTATTTCCAGGTGGGCTAATTGTTGGGAATTTCAATATATGTAAAAGCACCATATAGCTACGTGCAGATTGATATAGGTGGATTCCACTCTTGGTGTATATATAGTGCGTCATATATATGAGTGTGTGCTTAAAAAGTTAAAAGTAGCAGACGCTAAGGTTGTCGCTCGTCATACGGCGAGTGCAGATTCAGATTTTGCCTAGCAGTTGGAAAGAACGGCTCTCTTACTTAAGTGCATGACGTGGCGTGTATCCATGTATTAGAGTGTACAGTGGCTATGCCATCGAACTAACAAAACTGTAAAGCAATGTGTTAATCGAGGAGTGGTTTTAAAATAGAAAACTTGGTGTTATCAATCAGTTTCTCATACATGCATTATCTACTGCGATTCTCCTGCTTTGCACTGCTCTGTTAAGGCATTGCGGCAAACCTGCATCCAACTTGATAATGAAGCGGGCTGGCGTACTCCTCATGGAATCGCTGACCCTAATTCCCAACAATCTTTATCATCGTAAATATCATCATAATGATAATCATTATCCAAATAATCACTATAAATATTAACGACATCATCTATGGAATCCACTTTTTTATTATTATCATTATAATCATTATGAATATAATCGTAATTGTCATTATCATTATCACGTTACAGATCACGGTCATGACCAGTATCATATTGATAAACATAAATATCATAATTATCCTAATATTATGATAATTATCATTAGTTCAATCATCAAAATCATCTGGAGCATCTTTATAAACGACATTAACATCATCACTATCATAATGATCATCATAATTCCCTTAGGTATCATCATTATCATTAACTTTAGTATCATTACGATCATTGTTACCATTATTAACATTATCTTCAACATAACCATTATTATTACAATCATCAGTATTAACATTAAATAAATTATCATTATTATCATCTTTATCAACGACAGCGTCACTTTCAACATCATTTTCATCAATATCGACAAGATTATTATCATTTTTATTTCATTTATTATCATGATTATCATCTCTATCATCATCATCATCGTATTACTATCATTATAATCATTAGTTTCATTAGTGTTATCATCAATATTAAGAGTATCATATTTATTTTTATCTGTATTACAGTCAACATTTTATTATTACCACCATAGTTTTTATCATCATTAATATTATTATTATCATAATAATTATAATTATAATAATCACTATAATTATCGTCATCATTGACGAAATTATAATTAAAGATATGAACATCTACATTTCAAATACATAACATTCACAATGATCATAATAATAATTATTTTCCTGATCATCAGTATTGTCATAATTATCATTATCATTGTCATCGGCATCAACGCCACCATCATTATCTTTATCATGGTGACGATCATCATCATCACCATTATCATTATAATCATCATCATTATTATCGTCAGCATCATTCTTATCGTAATCTTCGTTATTATTATCAATAATATTGTCATGATCATAGTCATTATTGTATTATTGTTATCATCACCATAATCTAACAACATTGGTATCATCAACTATATCCTTATTATTATTAGTATCATCATCATCGTAATGATGATATTCGTCATCATAATCTTTATCATTGTGATCATTAACGTACTAAACATGAACATAATCATCGTTTATATTGTTATACTTATCGTTATCATCATGATCATCACAATACTAAACAATGATCATTATTAACATCTTTATCCTAATCGTCATCATTAATGTCACTAATATTATCGTTATTGCCTTCATCATAATCATCCTAATACCGTTTAATCGTCATTATTAAATTATTTATTACAATTTATATTATTAATCTCATCTTTAGCCTTACTAATCTTCATTATTTTGCTCATCATTTTCATCTTTATGATAACCATTATCATCATTGTCTTAGTCATCCTTATTATAATTATTAAGATTATTATTATTATTGTCATCATCGTCATCATCATCATTATAATCATTTCTGTCAACAACATCGTCATTATGATCATCATAATACTTACACTCTACGTCATTCACTTCATCACCATCATCATCATGATCATTATTATCATTGTGATCATCAGCATCATCCTCACCATACTTATCTTACCATTATCAGCATCATCATTATCGTCATCATTATCATCATTATAATCATCACAACAACTTCATCATCGATATTTTTGTATCGTTCATTGATATTACTATTATCAATCTTATCTACACAAATACTGCCTTCATTATTATTTTGATTATTGTACTCATCTTAATGATCAATATTATCATTGTCTTGATCACGGTTAATATAATTATCAGTAATAACATCATTATTGTCATCATCATTTTCATGGTCACCATTATTATCATCATTATCATCATAATTCTCGCTATCCTTATAAACATCACCATCATAACCTTTATCATTATCGTTATTATCATCATTATCATTATTATCATCTTCATCATTATCATCTTTATCATATATAAAATCACAAACATTATCCTTATATTCATCGATATTGTTATATTCATCGTTATTGTTATCAATATCACTATAATCTACTATAGACATTTATATCATCTTTCTTATCATTATTATTATCATTATAATTATTATTATCATTATTATATGTATATTAATTTACCTTTGATATTATTATTATCATCGTCAACATCACGTTCATCATCAACATTATTATCATTATATGCATCATCATCCTATTTATTATCATTATTGTATTTATCGTCATCTTTATCATCATCAATGATATTATTATAAATATTACTGTCAACATGATATTTATTATTATTACTGACGTCATCTTAATCATCATCATCTATAGTATTAATATCTTCATTGTTATTGATATAACTACTATTAACAATATTATCATTGAGATCACATTCATCGTTACAATCATTAGTTTTAATATCTTTACAATGAAATCTTTATAATCATTATGATCATTGTCACTATCATATTACTTACCATAATCCTCATGATTAACATAAACATCATTATCATCAATATTACTATCACGATCATCATCATTATCATTGTTATCGTCAAAATAGTTATGATCATCATGATCATCATCATCACCATCATCATCATAGTATCTTTTTATTCTTTAATACCATCATTTTTAGCATTGTTATTTTTTTTATAGTATTTATGACCATTGTCTTTACGATATTTACAATAAACATCATCTTCGTTAATATCAACATCATCATTAAAAAGGATATCCTTATCATTATTATCATTTTTGTCATTATGTTTAAGATATCTATATCCAAATACTTATCCTTATGATTATCCTTCTTATCGTGATCACCAGTATCATCATCATTATTATTATCGTAATCATCATTATCGTCATAATTAAAAGCATCCTCATAATTATTGTTATCATGATCCTAATGTCCTCGTCATTATTATCATTAACATCAACATCATTATAATCCTTACCATAATTATAATAATCTAAAGGATTATCATCATCATCATTATCAAAATGATCATTATGATCTTCTTTACTAACATCATCATCATCTTCATTATCATTATGACCGTCGTCATTATTATTATTGTCATCATCATCATCATTACCATTATAATCACCTATATTATAATAATCTTATTAATTATAATACATACGTATGCATAATCATAATTATTATGGTCATCGTAATGTTTATAATCGTTATTATTACTATCATATTTATCATTACAATAATTATCAATCTTATCATTATCGTCATTTAAAATCGTCAACAACATCATAATCGTCTTTATTATCATCTTTATCATAATCGTCATCATTATAAGAATTATAATTATTATTATTAGCAGAAGCATCATCCCTTTCATCTTCATCATCATAATTATAATCATCATAATAGACATTTTTATCTACATTACTACAATTTTTAACATCATTATCTTGTTTATGATCAGCACCATCAACATCATTAATATAATCATCATTTTCATAATTATTATAGTCATTAACATAATTACCATCATTATTATCATCCTTAATGTCATTATTAGCATTATCTATATGTTCATCGATATCATCATCATCATTATCATCATCATCAGCATCACTCTCATCATCATCAATGTCATCATTATCAGCATCTTTCTTAAAGTCATTATGATCATTATAATTATACTAATAAGCAGCACTATTATAACTATGCTTGTCATCGTAATGACCATCGGTAATGTCATAAAGGGCCGCATTGAGCTTTCTAATAACGATGCGATCGAGCAGCATTGGTAAGGCACTACAGATGGTGATCAGCCTATAATTATCTATTCTGGTGGCGCCTTTTATTTTATGAACAGGCAAAATTAAATTTGACTTTCAGAAGGCAGAAAATGTCCCGGGGGATAAGGATGTTTTGTGCAGGGAGAACAGTTCTTGAAGAGCAGTAGCCAATACCGTCAGATTTTGGACCAGCGGATGGCTTTCACTCACTGATAGCGTCAAAAACGTCCTCAAGTTCAGTGCTTATGGTCGCAATAAGGCTAACAGCATTGTCCCTTAACGTTTAATTATTATTATTAGGCCTAATATGAAATGAACTGCAGTATGCCGAAAATAAACTAGCAATATCTTTATTGCCATGCGCGTATTTTGAATCAAGACCCATATAATATTATCATCATGACTATCAAGTTTATCATTGTTATCATCTTTAGTATCACAGTCGCTCTCATTATCATCATCATTATTATTATCAGTGCCTTTATCATCATCCGTATATTATTATTTTCGCTACTATTATTGACTTTACCGTTACTGGTAAAGTTCTTGTAACCATTATTAATATCAACATCATTAAGATCATTATCATCATCATCGACTCATCATCAATTTCATTATCATAGTAGACATGATAATTGGCATCGTTAGTATATTTAATATCCGTATAATCATCGCCATTATTATTATCACTAATATATATCATAACTCTGATCATCATCTTCTACATTTTCCATAATCATTATTATCATCGATTACTATATAGTCTTATCCAGAAACATTACTATGAACATCATCATCATCGCACGTTAACAACATCGTCATTGATGTCATTATCATCATCATTCTGTCATCATCATCATATCAACATTTTCTTATCGAAATTCTTTAAAAAAACCCATCGTCGCTTCTACCATCATCATCATTATCGTCAGCATAATTTTTATCATAATCATCGTTGATATTATCAATAATATCGTTATGATCATTGTCATTATTGTATTATCGTTATCATCACCATTTTCTGACATCATTGTTATCATCAGTTACATCTATATCATTATCATTATCAACATCATCATCATAATGATCATCAACGTGATCATTAACATTGTGATCATTATTATAATAATCATTTATATTGTAATACTTATAGTTATTATCATGAGCATCACCATATTAAACAATAATTATCATTAACATCTTCATCCTAATCGTTATGAATAATATTACTAAGATTATCGTAATTACCATCATTATAGTCATTATAATACCGTATAATTGTTATTATTAAATTATTCATTACAATTTATATCAATAATCTTATCATCAGCCTTTCTGATATCTTCATTATTTTGCTTATCATTTGTATCTTTATGATAATAATAATTATCATCGTCTTAGTCATCCTCATTATAATTATTGATTTTATTATTAGTGACATCATCCTTATTATCATAATTATCGTTATCATCAACATTGTCATCATGATCATCATGATACTTACTCTCTACGTCAATAACTTTATCATTATCATCATCGTTATTATCATTATCATCATCATGATCATTAGGATCGTCCTCTTTATCCGTATCTTTATGATTATCAGCATCATCATTATCGTCATCATCACCACCATTGTAATCATCACAATAACTTCATCATTGATATTATTGTATTGTTTAATTATATTATCATCATCAATCTTACCTACACAAATACTGCCCCAATTATTATTTTGAGTATTATACTAATCTCTATGAATAATATTATTGTTGTCTTGATTATTACTATTACTATTATCAGTGATAACATCAATATTGTCATTATTATCTTTAGTGTCACCATTATTATCATCACTACCATCATAACTATCGTCATCCTTATGAACATCATCATAACCTTCATCATCATTATCATCATCATTATCATTAATATCATCATCTTCATCATTATCATCTTAATCATAAAGAAAATCATAATTATCATCCTTATATTCATCGATAATAATAATAACGATTATAAACATTACGATGACCATAATAATTACACAGGCCCACAAAATGAAAAAAAATGTCTGAACTTTTGACCAGACATACATATTTCCATGTATTTTTCGACGCTGAATCCGAATCTGTGATA
>JAPYYV010008243.1:0-20237 GCA_030522625.1 Copidosoma aretas | reverse complement strand
TCAGGCATATGTGGTGATAAGTATAGTATGATTTTTAAGTATTTTAGATTTTAGTTGCATGATCACGGGGACTGGCTGACTTATGAACGTTTTATGTCAAATTTCTCGAATTTCTTTGTAGTTTTTATATTTTAAATAATGGTGGTAATGTTTCCAAAGCAAAAAAGTGATTAAAAATAAGTGGCCATCTGTAGATAATAATATTTAAGTATTTTTATTTCATTATCAGGGGGCCTGGCTGACTTATGATCGTTCTAAGTCAAATTTTACAAATTTCTTGGAAATTTTCGATTTTTAGAAATTTATGGTAATGTTTACGGAAGCCAAAAAGTGATCAGAAATATGTGGTGATGTGTACAATATAATATTCAAGTTATTTTATCGCATTATCAAAGGGCCTAGTAGACTTTTGATCGTTTTAATTCTAATTCCACAAATTTCTTGGTAATTTTTCATTTTTGGAAATTAATGGTAATGGTTTGGAAGCTTAAAAGTGATCAGACACGAGTGGTGATGTGTATAGTATAATATTCAAGTATTTTTATTGCATTATTAAGGGGTCTGGGAGACTCATTATCGTTTTAAGTCGAATTGCACAAATTTCTTGTGGTAATGTTTTCAGAAGCTTAAAACTGGTCAGACATAAGTAGTTATGTAGATTATATATTATTCAAGTATTTGAGTCGCATTGTCAGGCGGCCTGGCCGACTAATAAATGTATAAAGACATATTTAACAAATTTCTTGGTAATTTTTGATTTTTAGAAATTTATGGTGATCTTTCCGTAAGCTTAAAGAAAAAAAGACATGAGTGGTAATGTGTAGAGTACAATATTCAAGTATTTCAGTAGCATTATCATAGGGCCTGTCTAACTTATGAACGTTTTAAGTCAAATTTCACAAATTTCTTGGAAATTTTAGATTTTAAGAAATTTATGATAATGTTTACGTATGCCAAAAAGTGATCAGACATAAGTGGTGATGTGTATAGTATGATATTCAAGTAGTTTAGAAGTTAAAGCTTTCTCGCCCTCCATATTAGTAATATAAGTCGAATTTGTTAATCTTTTGGGACAAATAAAACACTTGATTTTAGCAACGTTTCGTCAACTGGTGTGTCGACCTCTTCAGGCTTTATTAACAAAAAAATGATCAGAATTGAGTGGTGATGTGTGCAGTATAACATTTAAGTTATTCTATCGCATTATCAGGGGGCGTGGCAGACTCATGATCGTTTCAAGTCAAATTTCACAAATTTCTTGGAATTTTTAGATTTTTAGAAATTTATTGTAATGTTAACGGACGCCAATAAGTGATCAGACATGAGTGGTGATGTTTATAGTATATTATTCAAGGGTTTTAGTCGCATAATCATAGGGCTTGGCTGACTTAGGAACGTTTTATGTCAAGTTCCACAAATTTCTTTAAAATTTTTGATTTTCAGAAATTTATAGAAATGTTTACGGAAGCCAAAAAGGAATCAGTTTTGAGTGTTGATGTGTAAAGTATGATATTTAAGTATTTTAGTTGCATGATTACGGGGCCTGGCTCACTTATGAACGTTTTACGTCAAATTTCACAAATTTCTTTGTAGTTTTTGATTTTCATATATTAATTATAATGATTTCAAAGCAAAAAAGTGATCAAAAATAAGTGGGTATGTGTAGAGAATAATATTTGAGTATCTTTATTGCATTATCTGGGGGCCTGGCTGACTTATGATTGTTTTTAATTCAAATTTCAAAAATTTCATGGTAATTTTTGATTTTTAGAAATTTATGGTGATCTTTTCGGAAGCTTAAAGAAGTCAAGACATGAGTGGTAATGTTTAGAGTAAAATATAAAAGTATTTCAGGCGCATTACCCGGGTGCCTGGATGACTTATGATCGTTTCAAGTAAAATTTTACAAATTTCTTGGTGATTTTTGATTTTTTTTAATTTATGGTAATGTTTTAAAAGCCTAAAACTGATCAGACACGAATGTTAATGTGAAGTATAATATTCAAGTTTTTTTATTGCCTAAACAGAGGGCCTGGCAGACTCATGATCGTTTCAAGTCCAACTTTACAATTTTTTTTGAAATTTTTGATATTTAGAAATTTATGGTAATGTTTATAGAAGCTTAAAACTGGTCAGACATAAGTAGTCATGTAAATTATATATTATTCAAGTATTTTAGTCGCATTGTCAGGCGGCCTGGCTGACTAATGAACGTTTAAAGACAAATTTTACAAATTTCTTGGTCATTTTTGATTTTTAGAAAGTTATGGTAATGTTTTCGGAAGCTTAATGAAGAAAAGACATGATAAGTAACGTTTGGGGTAAAACATTAAAGTATTTCAGTCGCATTACCAGGTGGCCTAGCTGACTTATGATCGTTTCAAGTCAAATTTCACAAATTTCTTAGTAATTTTTGAATTTTAGAAATTTATGGTAATGTTTTCGTTAGCCAAAATGTGATCAGATATGAGTAGTCATGTGTATAGTATAATATCCAAGTATTTTTGTATAGTATAATATCCAAGTATTTTTATCGCATTATCAGGGGGCCTGGCAGACTTATGATCGTTTCAAGTCAAATTTTACAAATTTCTTGGATATTTTTAATTTTCAGAAATTTATGGCAATTTTTATGGAAGCCAAAAAGGGATCAGACATATGTGGTGATAAGTATAGTATGATATTTAAGTATTTTAGATCTTTGCATGATCACGGGGCCTGGCTGACTTATGAACGTTTTATGTCAAATTTCTCGAATTTCTTTGTAGTTTTTATATTTTAAATAATGATGGTAATGTTTCCAAAGCAAAAAAGTGATTAAAAATAAGTGGCAATCTGTAGATGATAATATTCAAGTATTTTTATTGCATTATCAGGCGGCCTAGCTGACTTACGATCGTTTCTAGTCAAATTTCGCAAATTTCTTGGTAATTTTCGATTTTTAGAAATTTATGGTAATGTTTACGGAAGCTAAAAAGTAATCAGAAATAAGTGGTGATGTGTACAATATAATATTCAAGTTATTTTATCGCATTATCAGGGGGCCTGGCAGACTTTTGATCGTTTTAAGTCTACTTTCACAAATTTCTTGGTAATTTTTTATTTTTAGAAATAAGTGGTAATGGTTTGGAAGCTTAAAAGTGATCAGACACGAGTGGTGATGTGTATAGTATAATATTCAAGTATTCTTATTGCATTATTAAGGGGTCTGGCAGACTCATGATCGTTTTAAGTCGAATTGCACAAATTTCTTGTGTTAATGTTTTCAGAAGCTTAAAACTGGTCAGACATCAGTAGTTATGTAGATTATATATTATTCAAGTATTTGAGTCGCATTGTCAGGCGGCCTGGCCAACTAATGAACGTATAAAGACAAATTTAACAAATTTCTTGGTAATTTTTGATTTTTAGAAATTTATGGTGATCTTTCCGGAAGCTTAAAGAAAAAAAGACATGAGTGGTAATGTGTAGGGTACAATATTCAAGTATTTCAGTCGCATTACCAGGGATCTTGGCTGTTTTATGATCGTTTTAAGTCAAATTTCAAAAATTTCTTTTTCAATTTGAATTAAAAAAATTAAGGGTAAAGTTTCCGGAAGCTTAAAAGTGATCAGCCATAAGTAGTGATGTGTATAGTATATTATTCAAGTATTTCAGTAGCATTTTAATAGGGCCTGGCTAACTTATGAACGTTCTGAGTCAAATTTTACAAATTTCTTGGAAATTTTAGATTTTAAGAAATTTATGATAATGTTTACGGATGCCAAAAAGTGATCAGACATAAGTGGTGATGTGTATAGTATGATATTCAAGTAGTTTAGAAGTTGAAGCTTTCTCGCCCTCCATATTAGTAACATAAGTCGAATTTGTTGATCTTTTGGGGCAAATAAAACCCTTGATTTTAGCAACGTTTCGTCGACTAGTGTGTCGACCTCTTAAGGCTTTATTAACAAAAAAATGATCAGAATTGAGTGGTGATGTGTGCAGTATAATATTAAAGTTATTCTATCGCATTATCAGGGGGCCTGGCAGACTTTTGATCGTTTTAAGTCTAATTTCACAAATTTCTTGGTAATTTTTCATTTTCAGAAATTTATGGTAATGATTTGGAAGCTTAAAAGCGATTAGACACGAGTGGTGATGTGTAGTATAATATTCAAGTTTTTTTATTGCATTATCAGGGGGCCTAGCAGACTCATGATCGTCTTAAGTCAAATTTCACAAATTTCTTTGTAGTTTTTAATTTTTAAATAATAATGGTAATGTTTCCAAAGCAATAAAGTGATAAAAAATAAGTGGTAATGTACATAGAATGATATTTAAGTATTTTTATCGCATTATCAGGGTGCCTGGCTGACTTATAATCGTTTTAAGTCAAATTCCTCAAATTGCATTTCTTATTACTGGAGCTCAAGAACTTTAAATTCTTATATTTTTGCATCTAAATCAATTTAACCTTAAATTGTTTATATCTCCTAAACGGTTGTTAATAGCGCTCTGAAACTCTCTTGGCTTGTTATTAAGACGTGTTCGAAGCTTTTACAGTATTTATAATTGAAATTTAAACAAATAATTTTTTTTTTATTTTTCTTTGTACGCAACGTTGCAAACTTTACAGTCATTGTCTTTTTATTACACAGAACTTTCACTGTGAAAACGCAAAAAAAAATAAATCTAGTTTCCGTAAATATAAGGGGATCAATGGAAATATAAAAATTGTATACTATGTATCCAAACACCTTGTCTGACTCCTCATATATACAGATCCTGACTCTGGCTTCAAACATTATTGAAATAAATGGCAAATTTATTATGCAGCAACAATATTCTAAAAAATATTTTTGCTTGTCTTAAAAGTTTCACATTTACAATAGGTTAAGATTTTTATGGCCAAAAATATTTATTTATAAAACTCAATTTAACTATGTGAACGTGGCATTAACGAATACTATCAAAAGGTACATGTTAAGATGCAGTTAACTGGTATACGATACTAAATTATGCATAGATTTTGGATTTAGTGTGTACGAATGTGTAGCTACGAAAAGCAGGACAGGTGTTTAAGCGTCGTAATTGAGATGGGACCGAAGCTAGAGAAAGATAAAGACACAGAGATGGCGACAACAAAGCAGTTAAGCCCGATTGAAATTTTAAATGCATGTGCATCAGGTCGTGATGGTGCTGCACAGTTGAAAACCGCTTTGAAGCTTTTACAATCAGAACACAAGGTAAAGGAAAGAGAGGAGAAACTGAGAATGGCATAAGCTGAAAAGACAAAGGATGTTGACATTGAGAGAAAGAGAGAAAAGAGTATGAGTTGGAAGCAGAATAATCTAGAGAATTATATGAAAGTAACTCTCACAAAAAAACGGAGGACAGAAAGGCTGAAAAAGAAGTGCAAGCGGAGTTAAAAGAAGAGATAAAGAAATGCAGACAAGAGAGGAAGAGGAGTTTAAGAGAACGAGGCAAAGATACACAGTAGAGAGAAAGAGGTTAAAAATAAACTCGTTAAGGTTGGAGAAAGAAATAGTCAATATTAAGGAGAGGGAGTTGCAGGCAGCGAGGACATTGGTAATGCTGAAGAAGAAGCTGGAGGATACTTGAATGGCTAGATCGCATAAAAAGGACTCGGCCGACGAGACGTCAGTAGGAGGGACAACGAGCGTCAGCAGAAACGGGAGATCTTGGGTGCTGAATAGGATGTCAGGCACGAGTGCTGTGAGCCGACTGTCAGTAAGGGACGTTTGGCGAGTAAAAAGGTTGGTACAAGAAAAAGAAAAAGAAGATAGGGCGAATAATATCAATATAAGGGGAGGGAATATGAGGGCGGAAAATGTAAAAGAGTGGGTTAAGAATATGTTTGAAAATGTATTGAAAATTAAAATGAATATTCTTAGTGTAAGAGTAAGTGGACCGGTATTAATTGTTGAGTTTTTTCGCTGCGATGATAAAATGTATAGTATTAGGAATAAGTACAGGTTAAAAAAAACAATTATGTATATAAAAAATTATTTTTCTTTCCAGGAGAGAAAGAAGCAAGAACTGATCACAAGGTGGGTTAAAAAGCAAAGAGATGAGGGGTGGGAGGTGAAAGTTTTGTTTGGTAAGATTAAATTTAAGGGTATGTGGTTTAGATTGAATGAGAATATGATTTTGCAAGGTCATGGTGTAAAACATACAGAAGCAGACAATGGAAGAAATGGGGTGGAGTCAGGGGAGGACGCAAAAGAAATGGAACAGGAGAAGAGAGAAGGGGAAGGTGAATAAAAGTAGCAGAAGGTGGAAAGGAGGGAGGTCAGGTAGGAGAGGAGCTATCACATAAGATTTTTGCATAAGCCAGGAACGGAAGGAGCTAAAAAATAAGGCAAAGAATAAGATAGAGCGTGATCGTATATATAAAATTATTTTTTGGAACGTGGCGGGGATTTGTAATCAAGATAATGAATTATGGGAATATGTGAAAGGCGCGGATTTCGTGAGCGTGTCCGAAACCTAGATGGAAGAAAAAAGGTGGATAAATTATAAAGAAAAATTGTCAAGGGAATTTGTATGGAAGGCAGTGCACGCGGTTAAACATAACAAAAAAGGGAGGGCGAAAGGGGGTTTTATTATATGGCTAAAAAAGTGTTTTTACAGTGTAAAATGTAAGCTGATCGAAGTCATTGAGAATGGTATAATTGAATCGGAATTAAATGGGATTGGGATTAGAGGGGAAAAGATAAATGTTGTTTCAATATATAATAGAGAGGATCTTGTAAGAACTGTAGAAACGTTAGAAAACTTGGAGTTGGTAAAGAAAGATAGATTAATAATAGGTGGGGGATTTCAATATAAGAATAGGTAATGTGAGTTGCGGTAACTTAAAAAATAAGGAGTGTGGTGATAAAAGATGTAGTAAGGATAAGATGATGAGTAACAAAGGCAAACGATTTATAGATATGGTAGACAACAATGGATGGTTTTTATTAAATGGCTCGATGGAGGGATTTATATGGGGGAATTCATTTATATAGGAGCTAGGGGGAAATCTGTGATTAATTATGTGTTAACAAATAAGGAAGTGAAAGGTTTTGAAGTAGGGTATGGGATAGGGTTGGCGCATAGGGCTGTGGGCGTATGATAAGGGGGGGGGGGGGCGATATAGACTTAAAAGGAACTACCTAAGGCAAAAAAACTAGTAGTTGGCAAAATGAAGGTTTACGTAAACGGAAGAAAGTATTGAATTATTCAAGGTGGGAACAAAAGAGAGTATAGGTGGTTGTACAGAAGAAACGGAAGAGTCGTGGGGAGAACTAAACAAGCAGGTACCGAGTGCGATGGTTAAAAAAAAAAAAAAAAATCAAGAAAATGAAATTCGATTTTAAGAGTTGGTGGAACATAGACTGTAAAAACAAAAAGAGGAAGGCAAAAAGGCTGTTACTAAGGTGGCGGAGGGACAAACAGGAATATTTAAAGGCTAGCAAAGAATGGAATGAAATTTGCGGAAAAAATGAAAGAGAATTTAAGGAAAGACAGGCCGGAGAGCTGAGGAACAATAAGTACGAGAGTGATGTACGGAAATATTTCAATAAATTAAGAAAAAGGAGAGTAAATGCTGTTAATCACATAAGTCTTAACGCATGGGAAGAGCATTTTAGGGAACTTACGGAAGGCAAAAGTGAGAAATGTGCAGATTTATGGGGAAACATACGAGATAATAAGGATAAAGAAGAAGGCATAAATGAGGCAAAAGTTTAAAAGGCAATTGTGAAATTAAAGAGAAAAAAGGCAGCAGGTCACGGTCGGATACTAAACGAAGCTTGGATTTACGCTGAAACAGGGGTTAGGGATAAGTTAACGGAGGTACTAAATAAGGTATGGATGGGGGAGGGTGTTCCAGTAGCTTAGAAAACAGCGGTAGTAGTTCTCTTACATTAAAAAGGTGATAGAAATGACCCAAAGAACTACAGAGAAATATATCTGCTCCATACAGATTAAAAGTTGTATACAGAGATTTCAAAAGAGAAGTTGTTATCAGAGATGGAAGAAAAGAGGGTATTACCGGGGGTTCAGGTGGGTTTCCGGAAGGGTAGATCGACTCTGGATAATATTTTTATTTTGAATCATGTGGTGCAAAGGGAAGAAATAGAAAAAGGGAAAGATAAAGTGTTGTCAACTTTTGTTGATTTCAAGCAGTTTTTGACACGGTGAATAGGGACAAAGTGTGGGTAATAATGAGTAAACTAGGATTTAGTAAAGGTTTAATAGACTCTTTTGCATGTGCATAACTGAGTTAGAAGAGGTATTAAAAGGTAGAAATGTGGGAGGAATTTTGATTATTAAGGTATGGTTGTGGTCGCTAGCATACGCAGATGACATAGTTTTATTGGCTTTAAATAAAGAAGCTTTAGTGCATATGACGAATACGTTAAGAAAATTTAGCCAAGACAGGGATTTAAGTATACGTTTTGAGAAAACAAAGGTATTGTTTTTTAACATTAATGAGAAAATAAATAAAGAAGGATGGATATTCAAAGAAAGGACAATAGCGAAAGTAAAAAGCTTTAGGCAATTGGGATTTACGTTTAACCAAAAAAGGAACTTCATAGATCACATAAATGATTTAAAAAGGATGGGAACTATTGCGGTCCAGAAAGTGTGGGGGTTAGGGATGAAATTTTGTAAGAAGAATTTTATGAGAAGGCGGATGCTCTTCAATTATCTAGTTAGGAGCACAATGAGTTACGGGGCTAAAATCTTTAGGTGAGGGAAGATTAAAGTTTTGAAAAAAATTCAAATGGACTGTTATCGCTTGGTTGTAAGGTTGGATTTCTGCACGCCTTGATACATCTTACTGAAGGAGACAGGTATAGAAAAGCTAAGGTTACATTTTGGAAAAATAGCAACAAGGTTTAATGAAAAAATTTTGAGCCAGGGGGAGGACAAGATCACGAGACTGTGCTATAACGAAGCGTATGAAAACGAGCTAAAAAGGATATTAAAAGAGCAAAGGAAAATATTTTTTAATAATCTGGGGTACAGTGAAAAATCATTAGAGTTATGGAGAAAACAAGACCTATTAGCAGAGGATAGGATAGGAAAGCGTATGTGTGATATAGTCAATCAAGTAACAGAGTCCAAAATTAAAGACTCAAAGTAAATCCTAGGTATAAAGATATTTGGGGGGTAGGAAGGACGGAGTATTTAAGTAAGCAAATGAGAGGTATTTGTATAAGTCACGTGGCAAAAGCGAGATGTGGTAATCTTGATGGAGGAAATATGCTTCCCAGGGATATTTAAGCACTTTCAGAGTAATATACCTACATAGGTATATTAGTCAATGATACGTATACTCACATATATGGCGCAAAAGTTTAGGTTTGTTAACTCCACGCAATGTTGTAAAAGATGCTAGAAATATAACAATTTACATTAAACTCATTTTTTGGATTTCCGGCTTGTGATAAGACTCAAAATAAAAATCGGTTTCAAACATTAAAGATATAAATTAAGTAATTCATTAAGTTAATAAATTCAATTATAATTCATTAAATATATCACTATTCAAAATTTTTAAATGTTCCAAAGACGTTTATCCAATTGTATAAAGTGCTTAAATAATTATAAATGGTTTTGCATTATTATCAAGTGAATTGTGTGTTTTATGTGTAATTAAATTAATGCATTAGTTGATCATTTAAAAAGACAATAAACAGTTATGAAACCTTTCACACACTGTGACAAAGTAGTTTAATTTGTATTATCATTTAAAAAGAAAACAATGAATGGGATAAACAAATTTTTCCTCAGAAACAGTGAGAATTATAATTTGTTATTTAATGCTTTTATTATTTTGAAAAAAAATATAGTAATTCTAATTTATCACTTTAATCTGTATTGAAGCAAATACTTCCTGTATTGAAGAACAGTAACAGAAGCATGATTATCGCGGAAACTGTTATGTCTTGATTTCGTTTGCCATGTTTCAAAACTTGAAGGCTGGGCATAAATATTCGCTCAAATCTCGTGATTATCACGTGACTGTGGCCTTTTTCTTCGTCGTGTAATTTGTCAGGACTGTTCGAGAGCGGGTCCATTCAAAAATGAAGTTGTATAAAATTTAAAAGAAAGTAATTAAAAATAATAAAAATTATGACTAACAGTTACAAGACGATCAATTATTATATTTTTCTTCGAAAATTATGAAAATCAATGTTTGATTACTTGTTAGAGGATTGGCGCGCGATGCGTACAGGAACAGAGCCAAAATAATAACAGGTAAAACCATAGGAAATGAAGTATTAATTCCAAGAATAACTTTAAATAGTTAAATTACTTTTTAATTACCATTTATTCGCTACGGAAAACTATTAGAATCTTAACTCGCTTTTGCTTCGACGATAACCAAATCTCAAGGACAGCAAGGAATCGTTTTAATAGTGTTAAATTATTATATTATAAAAAAAAAAATTTGTTTACGTAGCCAAATGTATGTTTTTTTTTATGATGTAAGAACCCCAAAGTAATTTACATATAAAATATGTTAAATAATAGATTTAGATTGACATATCACGAAAAGATTTTTTAACATTACGTACTTGTACAAAAAATTAACTACAATAGCATCAAAGGAACAGTATAATATGATTGATGCAATAAACAAGTATAAAAGATTACAACGATTCATACTGCTACTTACTTGTGGTTGTCGATGTATAAAGTAAATTCGCATGGCTCGAGCTCGTATCGGCTGAAGTAACGTGCAAGAATTTTTATTCGATAACCACTCGTAGATTTGTTTTTTATCATTTTTCGTCACTAGTTTCTTACCTCTAGTGTTGACGCGTATCTTATTTCGCACACATGCGTATCAAGCCTCGTCCAAAGCATTATAAAACTATTTTTCGTTAGCAGGAGACTTTTGTTTTCCGTTACATTTATTTCCAGCAATATTTTTTCCAATGGAGGGAATTTTGATGTAGAAGGTTTGTTTTGGTAAGACTGTTCTGTTGAGTCATCGTTTTGCTGTATTTATGGGCTTCCTCAAAGTGTTACCAATTCTCAGTAAATTCTCATTACCAATTAAGTTACGCGGAGTATCCGATGTTTTAAGAAACTTGGCAAATGTACTATTGAAATCATATCATTTATATCATCGCTATTCTCCTATTTCATTTTCCTATCCACGTTATTAGTTTTTGTCTCTTGTGCTTCCTTTTTTTCTTTCGCATTACTTCATTCACAAGCTTAATGATGCTCGATTAATCTATTGTTCGACCATCTAGTGTTTTTACCCGTATTGTCCCATTTAAGTCGCTCGGGCACCATTCTCTTTTAATATCGACGTAACAGTTTAGCTTTGGGAACATACGTCTTGGGCACGTTTTCGAGTAGTATATAATTTTTCGACGAGGGGGATAATACTGCATCGATCTCGTGCATCAGCCGCTTACTGTCTCCTTGGCGCTCCCCGTCACGCTCGTTTTCTTTAAAAAAAAGATACCGACGCTGCACTTGCAGGTAATTCAAACACTTTCCGTGCAAATCTAAATTTTTTTTAGAATTAATGATTTCGTATTTTTCGCTGCCGAGTCTCGACAAATTATTACCTACCGCCTATACTGAAGGCTCCTGAGTAGGCGATTGATAAGGTAATACTGGTGGTGTTGGTGGCGCTGGTAGTTTGACAGTTCTTAATCGCTGCACCATCTCCTGCGGTATGAAAACCATTTTACTAACGTGATTCATTGTTAAAACTATTTATCAGCTTAGAAACAAGTACCTCGAGAATATAAGTGAGCAGTAGTGGTAACAAACTATCTCTACTTTGTAATAAAATTATTTTTATTCTGTGCCAAGCAATAGGTCTTTTATTTTGTTTTTTCTGGCTGGTGGTGTTAAAACTATTGCTGGAAAAAGTAGACGTAACTTATTCACGCAACGCGTGTTCATATTTGCTCAATTGCTTCTTATTCTTTTCTTTGAATTCAATGATATCATGTAAAATATTTAAAGCACAATCGCACATGCACTTAAAAGCTGATTTGTCAATCTGCCAAAGCTACAGCTTTCGCAATTCACCGTGTTTGCATTACTCAAGAGAAAGTAAAAGTATAATGTATTCCCTGTTAAAGTGCTTTCCACACAACGCTTTGCTATACAAATTGGAGCGCACGCTTGATTTCTTTTTTTTTCGCCATAGTCTGCAAACGATTACTAATTCATTGCAACGGAATAGTTCTTTTATACTTTTCTCTCTCTTTCTCCCACAGCATCTTGCGATAAGTCGAGAAATAAGTAAGAGTGTGAGGTCTTGGTGGCATCAAGATATGACTCATGTCAAAATTTTGGATCTTCCGGGTGGACTTGTCGCGCTAGATGCAAAAACTGCGCTTGATCTCTTGGATTTTTGTATACAACTATGTATTTCGTGTTTGAGTTCATATCGCGCTGTGATTTACCTTTTTAAAATATATTTTGCGTGATAAAAATGACACTGATATTTTTATAGTGACTTCATTTCGTGAATAAATCAAGAATTACGTCGCAGAAGGGCGATTCACGTATGAGATCGTCAAAAACAAGAACTTTCTTCTTTTTGTTGTCACTTAAGTAGTCGCTCGGTTGTGATAACCCTTCTCTAAACTCGACCTGTACTTCCCTATCACATTTTGGTTCTTTGCCGAACGCTTCTTGCCATTCGACGTAGTCAAAGAGTAGGCGATTAAAACGCGCGTCACACACTTTACCCACTTGTGGAAAAATCTTTTTACAAATAAATTTTTTCTACACTCTGCCGGTCCACACACGCAGCACGTAAAGGGATTTTTCCAACGAGTATCTATTTCAAAAAATGACACAAGACCGCGAACATGAATCTCTCATATTCTTTTACCGCGGCGGCGTACAGTAGGCATTTTTGCTTTTTTTTTGTTCAAAATCAAATATCTCCGGAATAGAAGTAGCCAGGCCGATAATTCTTTTTGGAGCTTATAGGTAAGTAACCGTGGAATATAAAAAAACTATTTAAAAGAGTTTCGGATCATTTTCTAACCTCCAAAATTTGATTAAATGTGATTTTTTTTTCAAATATAAAGAAAAACTAGTTTTAAACAAGCAAAATACATGCCGTGGGGCTTTTAAAGTTTTCATCATGATATCATAACGTATAAATTACTAGTATATATGCATTTAAGAAATTATATTTGCAGAACAAAACCTCAAAAGACAGATAAATTAAAATAATTTGAAAATTGTATGTTTTCGTTTCATAATGATGTACCTTTAAAATCTATCTATATATGGACGCATAAATCTTTTGGAGATGTATCTGTCATTGAACAGAGGATGCGGTACCGTTATACAATATGTTGAAAAAAACCATTTCCTAACCACAAAAATCATTCAATACCTTTTTCTTCTAGTAAATTTGATACAGTCCCTTAAATTAATTACTGTATCCTTACTGTAGGGTCTTTGAAAGTTTGTAATATTGTGACGTTTTCTCTCCTTTGTTTGTAGTTTGTAGTCTGTCAGTTCCTTAACATAACCTTAATAGACGTATGAAGTGAAGAAAAATGTTTTTTTGTTCTAAAATGTTATATTATTACATTCTATACACATAGAACAATCAATGCAGTTATGTAATGTGATGTTTTAAAAACTTTGTCCTAACCTTAAAATTTAGTCAATACCTACATTTTTCCAGTTTATTTAATACTGTGTCTGAAACTCACGCAATTATTACTGTAGAGCCTACAACAGACTTGATTAAATCATCTGTTAATTATTTCTATGAACTTATACTTTTTTAGTTAATCAACATAACTTCAACATACGTATTATGAGAAAAAATTAAGTTTTATTGATTAAAGAAATTTGCTCATAATGAAAAAAGAATATATACGTGAAAAGTTTCCTTAAAACCTGTTGTAGGCTCTGCAATAATAATTGGGTGAGTTTGAGGTACAGTATTAAATTTACTAAAAAAATTTATGTATTGACTAATTTTTGAGGTTAGATAACCGTTTTTTTCAAAATAATATATCCCGTGACTGCATCGTCTGCCGATTAATATATACATTTTAAAAAGATAAATTGGTCGACTTGTATCTATATTAATTTCAGTAATATACAATTTTAAAACAATAAAACTCAATCTTTTCTCATGATATGTCTGTTGAGGTTATGTTGATTAACTGAAAACATAAGTACATAGAAATAAGTAAGAGATGATTTGATAAAGTCTGTTGTAGGCTCTACAGTAATAATTGCGTGAGTTTCAGACAGAGTATTAAATTAACCGGATAAATGTAGGTATCGACTAAATTTTGAGGTTAGGACAAAGTTTTTAAAACATTACATTACGTGACTGCATTGACTGTTTAACGATATATGTATTTTAAAAAGAACTTAACCATCTATGTCTATAGAATGTAAATGATATACTATTTTAGAACAAAAAAAATGTTGTTTACTCCATACGTCAATTGAGGTTATGTTAAGGAACTAACAGATTGCAAACTACAAACAAAGGAGAGAAAACGTCACAATATTACAAACTTTCAAAGACTACAGTAAGGATACAGTAATTAATTTAAGGGACTGTATCAAATTTACTAGAAGAAAAAAGTATTGAATGATTTTCGAGGTTAGGAAATGGTTTTTTAACATATTGTATAACGTTACCGCATCCTCTGTTCAATGACAGATACATCTCCAACATATTTATGCGTCTATATATAGATAGATTTTAGAGATACGCCATTATGAAATGGAAAACTACAATTTTTAAATTATTTTGATTCATATGTTTTTTGAGGTTATGTTCTGCAAATGTAAGTTCTTGAATGCATATGTACTAGCAATGTATAGGTCATGGTATCATAATGAAAACATTAAAAGCCCCACGCCATGTATTTTGCTGGTTTAAAACTAGTTTTTCTTTATATTTGAAAAAAAGATCGCATTTACTCAAATTTTGGAGGTTAGAAAATGATCTAGCACTCTTTCAAATAGTTTTTCTATACTTCACGGTTACTCAACTATAAGCTTCAAAAAGAATTATCGGCCTGGCTACTTTCATTCTGAAGATATTTGATATTGAACAATAAAAAAGCAAAAATGCCCACTGTGTGGCGGTGGCAGTGGCGCTGGAAATTATCTTATAACCGCGTGATAAGCTTAATACCGCGGTTACAAGCTTATTGCGTGAGCGGTTATAAGCTCGCAAGCGCACGCACTGCGTTTTTATAAACTTTTATTTGGGCGCGCGCTCGTGCGCTGTCGCGCATGTCCGAGTCATTCATTATTGTTAATATAGGTAAAAAAAAAGGAGGGATATGAAAAAAATATTTTTTTTTATTCTTAGTTTGAAAAAAAAATTTATTCTGTATACTTGATGTCTTGTAACCATATGATGAGGAATACGATAATGTTAGACAATGCCGCTTTTTTGGTACAATACATGTTTTTGTTTCTCTGGTGGTTACAACTTTGTGCGTTTTTGTTCAGCGAATAGCCTTAACGTTTAGTCGTATTTTATTAACATGTTAGATTTCCAGCATCTTTGCAACATTGCGTGGAGTTCACAAACCTAAATTCTCGTGCCATGTATGTGAGTATACGTATCCATTGAATAATAGACCTATATAGGTATATTACTCTGGAAGTGCTTAGATATATCTGGGCATCATAATCGAACACATCTATTTGTGCAGATAACTCATGTACACTTTTTGTACAACTAGCTCGTGATTGGTATAGTGCACGTATTCTGTTCGTAATTTAGTGGCAGTATTTATCAATTCGTAGCAGCAGTGCCAGCTGCAGATCCCTCAACTTTTTTCAGGCGCCGTGTTGTGTAATTTAGCGAGCTTCTGCACTACGCCATACGACACTAGGGTCGTGTTACGTAACTTTCAAGGAAGTATTCTGTACTGATTTTTGTCAACTGTGCATGCGCAAAAGATGGGAAGTAGTTACTGCGTATGTGCAGTGGACTAAAATCAGCGAAAAAAATTTCTTGAAAGTTAAGGTGCGTTCACATCGAGACACAAAATCTGCAACCTGCAATCCAGACTCTTCTGGCTGACCAATGAGAGGAGTTCTGTAGTCTTAACAGTTTCGGTCAAAAGTCAATACTTAACATAGCATACGGAATTCCTAGCAGAAAAATTTAAGTAAATGAGCGAGTTTCGTTTGCGCTACGCATGCTATCTCTTTCGCACTTTCAGGTATAACTGAGATCCTAACAGACTTTTCCGCTTTCATAATCGTCACGAATCCCATAAATATCGGTGCAGGCAGTCGTGCGTATTAGGTTACGGGGTATTTAGAGTTTAGATACATTTCATTCCATTAGTTAAACGCACTTTGTAGGGTGCCTTGATATATTCCATGTCGATTATATGGTGTATCAAATTAGTTTTGTCTAGTCCTTTTGTCCAGTTGATTATCAACTGCGCCCCTGCGTCACACCAGACGGCTAAGTCGGGTGAATTGTTTTAGTCGGCCAATTGGCCTATTCTTATGCCATTTTTGCACGAATATATCTGTATAAACCACATACAATATACATATATTTAGCGTTGTTAGGGGGCGTAGAACCTGTGGCGTAGGACGCGTAATGGAGGAGGGCTGTGGGTCCATACTTGAAATGTGTTGGGGGAGGGGGGGGGGAAGGGCATAACCATTTCTAAATACTGAAAAATAGTAAGAATTAAGTATAACAGCGTAGGGGGTCTGTGAGTGGCCAGTTAAAAAAGTGTAGTTATGGCAACGGGAAGTGTGTTGAATTACAGTTTCCAACAATAAATTGAAAAATTATCAAAGTAATATCTTATTTTTAACAAAATCTTACTAGGAGTAAAAATGGTGTCCGAAGGTGTAGAGGGGTCAGAGGGGCTATGAGTTCTGGAGCTATACATAATAATGGGGCTTTGCCCCCCTTCGCGCTCCGCGTGCTAACCCCCCATGCCTCTATGAAGACTTTAAGTAAAGTAATTGATTTTTGAGAAACGTTTTCTAATGATTGTTAATGATTTGATCATAATTTATCAAATAGTTAATAAAAACTCCACTGTAATTCAAAAGTACGCCCATAAAAATAAGTAAAATTTGAAATATATTACGTTTTTTTAGGGTAGCTAGTTGTTCTGACTAATTGCTCTACTGTGCTGAGCTTGTAATATTAATATAGTTCTCTTTTATCATGCTACATATAAGTTAGAAACACATTGTTCTATTACTCTTTTTAACATTGCATAAGTGCGTATTCTTCGTTCAAAAAACCATTAAAAAAATTACTGTATACTTTTTTTTGGTTGATTTTAATTTTCAAAATCTATTTTTGCTTGAATGATTTCCGATTGAGTAAGCAAAGTAAAATTCCAAAAATATTTTACGTGGTATGAGTTAGTTGGATTACAGGTAATTTTTTTGATACCGATTTTTCAAATGGTCTAATTTCCAAAATACCATTTTTTCGAATAACCGTAATTCCGAAAACCAGTTTCCTGAAGGCTGGTTTTCCGAAGTACCACTTTCGAATTTGAAAACATCAAAAATGGTAATCGCATAAATTTTTTTTTATGATCGGGAGGTGTTCTGTCTAATCTTTCTTAGAAACTCCAGCTCTCTATGTCTTCGTCGCCATGGTTTGAAACTGCGCTACTAAGAGTGCAGTCAAGATTGATGATCAATACATTCCTGTCAGGGAGGTAATGGTATCATCTTCAGGATCACAGTATCTTCTTATCCCTCACTTTGAATTTTTCTGTATATGGACTGAGACAAGCGGTATAAGCAATAGTTCACCGAAGCATCCAAGAAGTTTTATCTGCAGGAATTAATGATGGCCATCTCAAAGTCACTCATAATTCTTTCAGGAGCGCAACTTTCAATGACTTCATGTTCTCTGTGTGTTAACCTTTTACGCTCTGATAATGACTCTTAGTGAAGAACTTTATTTATAAAAGATGATTTCCATAATTATCTATGTTTTGATGTTAATCTAAGGTTTTTAATAAATTAAGCACTGTATTTCAAGAGTGTAAGAGGATAAATAAATAAAATACAAAAAGTTAAGAGATACTGCAATTGCTGAGCTCAATAAAACACGATTCTGAAGAGGGCTCCCCCGCCCCCCCCCCCCACTGTACTAAATTTGTAATATTAATAGAGTACTCTATTGACATGCTACTGTAATAAGATAAGTTTAAAAATGTGGGTACGTTTTTGAGTTGTAAACAAATTATTTTATTTAGTTTTGCAACATTGCATGTGTTTATCGAAAAAGAACTTTCAAAAATAGGTATCTTCTTGGCTTTTTGTTTGATTTCAATTTTTAAAAGCGTGTCTTACTCATTTAATGACTTCTGATAGAAAAATATTTATCGTGTAATCAGTTAGGTGCAATTTTTTCTACAAAAATAAATTATTAAGGTAAGCATTTGCAAATAACTGGTTTTTAATGCATAAAATTACGTATTTCTCATCATTAATTGTAGACAAGTCAAATTTAACAAATTAGAAAAATACAATTAATATATATTTCAATGGATCGATTACAATTACAGGTATTGCAAATAACAACAGTTTTTTGTACATGTAGTTCTATACATCAGACAACAGAACAATAATATACTAAAATTTTGATGAAAAATGTACTAATCTTATTGCAATTATTACATGCTTACTAAAACTATTATTTTTAATATGTTTTCTCAAATAGTTTAGTATTTTTATGTACTTCAAGTATTTAAATTATTAATCGCATCATTATTCCTTTATTAAAATTTGAGATAAGAAATCTATCATCAAATAATGTTAATCTTACATGTTTTTTTCATCCTTAGCACAATATTACTCCTAAAATGACTTGAGATATTGTTGAAAAGTATTAATGTAACATTGCTTTACATAATTAAAAGAACTACACCCATAAGGTAGCTGGTGGGCTAGATGGTTCTCAAACTGCATATTTTACTAAATAATTAATAAAATTAACGTTAATAATTGATAATTTATGTCCCACCATATCCTATAAAATTTTCAAATTACATATATCATGAGAGACATTATAAAGTTTTGGTAAAATCCAAACAGTCAAAAACTAAAACACTGTAGAAGTATACTAAATACATAGCTAATCATATAAAAATTGGAATATTTAATGAAAGGTATAGCTGAATGACATTCAATTGAAATATTTCAAGCTTAAAGACATTGTTAATAATGTGTTTGTTTAACAAAATAAATAACTTGCAAACATTTCATGTAATTAATTAGAACATGATTAAAACGTGTGCAGTTCATACACCTCTGGTACAAAAATCCGCTCTTTTCGCATTAAATATCTCTAAAACGAAACCGGCATGCTATCTGAAATTTCTTATACAAATAGGCAATAAAGTCTATTATCTATCCCCAAAGTTTAAGGATTCTCATAAACAAAAAAAAATTAGTAGACTTGCAGAATTTTCTATAGGTTTAAACTCGCTTGACACAGGTATTGATTATATAATTAATCAACTCTATGTATTGCATCTTTGTTGTTTAAAAAGTTTTGTTGGTGTTACAAATGCCTTTAATTTGTTCCTCAGCATCATGTTTTACAACTTCCATTGAATTTTCAACTCTCTTATAGTTTCATTCTGTCACCCTATAATTACACAGGACCACAAAAAAAAAGTCAGGGTACCTATAAGCGCATATACTTACCGTATATATTTCGAGGTGCTGAATCCGATTCCGGTGTCCAAATCACTTTAGCACGTCAGAATTTTTTTCTAACCTCAAAAAACACCAAAAATAAAAAAAAAAAAAAAAAAAAAATAATAAAAAAAAAAAAAAAAAAAAAAAAAAAAAAAAAAAAAAAAAAAAAAAAAAAAAAAAAAAAAAAAAAAAAAAAACAGGGTACCAAGAAAAAAATATGCATACCTTATGTATTATAAGGTGCTGAGTCGGAATCTGGTATCCAAATTTCTCTATCATGCCACAATTTTCACCTAACTTGAAAAAACACTAGAAGTAAACATAAAAATCGCAAATTCTAGGCTCTTACTGCAAAGCAATACACAATTAGGATTCATAAATTTACAACTATATTTTTTCAGTAAATGCACCCCAATTACTGTTTAAGTAACATTTACGACATGGCAAAAAATTTATAACCTCAAAAATCCCCAAATCCTTACCAAAAAGGGAAAAAAAATTAGGATCTATTTCAATTTGTCTATTGAACAGTAGTAGTTATA
>JAPYYV010008242.1:0-12770 GCA_030522625.1 Copidosoma aretas | reverse complement strand
TAGTATGAAAGACATTACACATCATTTTTATGCCCGGGAACCAACTCCAGTATGAATTCTAATGAGCCGGGAACCAACTTCATAATGATTATATCTGGAAAAATGCGCCGGGAACCAATTCAGGATCGCCGATAGCAATTATAGATTGTTGTGAATAACTGTGAAAATCTGAAAGTGCGTGCATTTTCTTGATGTTTCCTTTGTTTTCTAATTGTTCAATAACTTTATCTAACGGACGATCTACATTAACTTTGGTTTTTATTGATATTCCGGAGTTAAAGTTCATGGTGAAGCCTGAAAGGAAAATAGTATCAAATCGTTATTGATCTATGCGTCTATGAGGTTGTATCGCAGACAAGCTTTGGCCCATAGAGGCGCTGCTGGTCATATTTAATATGGCGTCTACGCGTATGCAAAGTATACATATATATGCTTGTTACGTATGCATACTAAACAAACTATATGTATACTTTGTGTACGCGTAGATGCCATCTTAAATGTGACCGGCAGTGCCTCTACGAGCCAAAGCTTGTCTGCGATACAACCTCATTTCTAACTGTAGTAGTGAATGGCGCGGGAGTATCAAACTCGGTGACTTTATTACAGGTCGGGTTTTGAATGATTTAGGTTTGTTAAGTTTCTTCTCAATTTCGACATAAAGTTCAGTTGGTTCATGTTCTTTTGGTTCTTGTTTTATTGTTACTCGGGGTTCTGTGTTCATTGGAACGGTGCGTTTTATACATTTTTCCGAGACGCTTCCGAGATAGCTTTCTTGAAACAACTTTTTGCTTTGTTGATAATTATCGCTATTACAATTATACAAATTATAGCTTGAATGGCATTACGTATTAAAATAAAAAGAGAAGTTTGTTTTCCTCCAATTTGCGGGTTCGTAATTTTTCCATTTGGTTCCAGTGTTTTTTATGAGTTCATGTAATACAGTTAAGTTCAAGTTCACTTCTACCTGATAGGTATATTGTATCTGAGTGATGATTTTATGTTCACTAGTTCAGGTTAATTGATGTGTTTTTCCCGTACACCCATCATTCATTCGTAAAAGGCCTATACCTTTTATTCTTTATTGTCGATCCATTTTATTAGGACAGATAATTCTCAATTATTCTTCATTAGATGTCGATAATAAACATGAATTATCAGCTAATAAGTAAATCCATTGACTTTCCATTTTTTGTGTAAATATAATTTCAGTGTCTAAATACGTCTGATCCAAGTCAAAATAGCATAAGAATTTCACATTCGTTGACAGAATAGGGTTCTTTAAATGGTTCCATAGCTGAGTATATATAACCATATACTGTTTTATCACATTTATTGAATGTGACCTCGTTTAATCGTAAATAGGAATTATGGTCTGCTGCTACTGCTAAATAAGGATACGATGGTTTTGTGTACGCAGACCCATTTTGTTTAGGCTAAGGTATCATGACAGGATGTAGTCTGTAAAAAATTATAAGGGGTCCGATCTACGAGTGGCACATGTAATATTACCATGGATATATTATCTTGATGCACAACATCTAATCTGCTTATAGTTCTTATTCCGCCAGCATAAAGATTCTCTATGGATGCTACAAATTCTAGATCTCCTGCCAGGTTCTGTACATCCTAGGTTACGGTGCTAAACATTTTCAGAGAAAATAACTTTGGATGCGCTTGGCCTCTTTGTAGATTATGCAAAATGTCAATCAGATCTTTATGGGAACGAATAATATGATCTGAGGTAGCTTCAGTTCTTCTAAGGTAAGCTGATAAATGTATCAGATATCTATCGATTGTAAAATCTTGTCCTGAAGTTAATATGTTAGCAACTTGATTTGAAATATATTCATGGCATTTCGTAATGTTATATAGTTCCTTGAATGCAGATGCAAAAATATGGCTATTTTGTTCATACAATTTGATATATTCTTTTTGATCTGTATGAAAATTGTCAATGTTAGTGTTTATAACATTGATATCGTCTTCTGTAACTAAGCCAGAGAGTCCTTTACCAATACTTTTAATAATTCCAAAAAAAGTCAATCTTTTCGATCTTATGCTGGGAGGTAGAATAACGTTATCTGCTACAGGGGTTCCCACAATATTTATTATGTTCAATCCCGTTGTTCTAAGCTTTTCCAATCGCATTATTTTTTAATTTAAAAGGTCCATTTCCATATAACTAGAATAATTATAATAATTAAATTGTACAACATAATGTCTAAATGTTTCATTTAATCCTGGAGTAGGTGTGTGTTCTAATATGAATTTATTAATATCAAGCCATATTATCATCTTCCAGTCAGTTCTTTTAATTTTTTTAATTCCAATTCGTTCATACTATATTCCAGGGTTCATTTCCAGTGGTTGTAAACTATGGTTACTATGATTGGCATAGTTCAAATCTGCGCGATCTTCAGGCACTATTATCATTAGTATGACCAATATAATCCACATAACTGTTTCTTTTCTGTAAGGCATTTAAAATATTATTACAAGGATACTATTGTGGAACTGGTTTTAATTTATCTCTGTTTTTTCGTATGATTTCCTTTAACCACACGTAATTTCCTGGTTTAACATTTAAAGGCTTTATTTTTTCATCATATCTTGTTTTTACATGGATTTTTATTTTTGGTTGTTGGTTTCCTGCCGGAATCTGCATATCCTGTAGTCGCTTAATAAGATCTTGTAAATATAATTCATAAGTTCGTAACTTTTTATCTTTAGGTATTTTTAAAGGCAATTTTCTACTCTTCCAAATATCAGTTTATAGGGCGTAAAATTTATTGCAGTATGTACTGTTATGTTTTAAGTAAAAGCTGCAAATTTGGCCAAATTGTCCCAGTCATCATGAGTTTCAGAATAAGTTCTTATAAAATCAGCCAGGATGACATAATTCTGCTGTAGTGTTCCGTTCGTTCAAGGATAATATGTTGATGTAGTTAGATGATTGGTTCTTAGAGTTCTCATAGGTTTTTCCAGTAAATTAGACATAAATTTAGCATGTCTGTCTGATAACATTGCTCTAGGCGCACCGTGAACAAAGATAAGATTTTTTACAAGTATATCAGCTAAAGTGCTTGATCTTAAATCAGGTACAGGAACTCATATAGTGTATTTGGTCAGGTTACACTGGATTTTTAGCAAATATCAATTACCATTGGGTGTCATTCTCAATTTACCGACGTATCAATGGAAACTTCATCAAAACTTCAATAGATGTGTCTATAAGCACCTCTAGTAGTTCTCTTGTTTCCATTCGTCCAATTTTCTTTTCCTGACACTCACTGCATTATCGTACGTAACTATGAAGATCATCTCTCATTCCGGGCCAATAAAATCGTTCTTTAATTTTCCGGTAAGATTGGTTTATTCCCTTATGACCTTTGATAGGGCTGTCATGTAGAGTTTGTATTATGTGTTTTCGTTCTTGAGATTTTAGAAAATCAACTTGACCGTAACAGACTATAATTTGTATAGGCGTTTCATCAAATGTTGTTGATAATTATTATGCTATTAATCCGGGTTTTAATTTATTTATGAGGTCTCCCCTTCTTTAAATCTGAATTGTTTTTAGATCTCGCCCCATTAATATCCTTTTAAGCGATTGAAAAACTCTCGTAAAATTTTCTGAGGTTACTAAATCGGTAGGTGTTTTACTAATAACAATTGACAGTATATTATGTCCTCCATAAGGTGTTACTATTATTTGGCCTACTTTTGGTTTCTTTGATTTCAAATAATTGAAGTCTAGTGCACCTATCGATCGCAACAGTCTTGAGACAGATGTGACTGGTTGACAATCTATGCTGATGAAGTGTACTATATTATCTCTCTTACATGTGAGACATTATCTAGTAGTAATCGCGTTATTGATTAGTTTTGGCCTATTTTAGAAATTATCGGTACTACTGCTACCATCGCTGAGACTTACGTACACTTTTCCATTTTCGTTTTCGTACAGATTTATTGGTTGAAAAAGGTGTACGTCTGATAGCAGCATAAAATCGGTTGCAGTATTTTGATTTATAGATTTCATTTTATTATGATTCATTGAGGTTTTGCTATCTTCATCTATGTTCTCCGAGTATTCTTTCGTTATTTGTTCTAAGTCAGGTGCTTTAGATCGTCTGTCTTTTGTAGTCATCTGTGTCGGTGTACTCGAACTTAATGGGGTTCCTTTCTGTATTTGTGGAGTGATTGATAGTCTTTCGTCCGTCATATATTTTTGTAAAATTGTATTCTCGTCAAGTAAGGGTCCAAAGTCTTCTGCTCTTTTTGATATTTCGGTAATTCTATCATCTAGTACGCAGTCGTCAAAATTTTCGGGGTCATTACTATCCATTTCGTTCAATATGTCTTTAATTCCGGGATTTGGTTGATCTCCATCAGCAAATTTAGTATTGTTGAGATTTTTAGGATTCGTTGGTTCGGATCCTTCATTAACTCCAGTTTTGTTTAAAAATTTTCGGAGACTTTTATCGAATTTTTCTGATAGTTCTTGTGTTTCTTGAGAAGTCATTTTATCACTACGATTAGTAATTCTATTTTTATCTTGAGAAATATTTTCGTCAGAATCCCCACTTGATGATACAGAGGTTATAATTATTTCTGTATTGGTAACGTTCGTGTCTGAATTAGTGTCAGTCGTTGAATTTGTCTCAGTTAATTCTTGTCTTTACCCACTTCTGCGTGGGTCATGTACAGGCGGTTGTCTATTGTCTTCCGAGGTTTATTCGCTATCACTTGAGTTATTTTCTGAGAACATACTCTTTGTTGAAGCTGCGCCAACATTTATTATATCTCTCACTGGTAAATTGGATATTTGCTGATTAATCTGCGTCTTATTTTCATTATCTACCTTTCTAACATCTGTATTGCTGTTACATCATGATGATGGGGCTGATTCTTGATTTATAATTATTTCAGTGTCTGAATAATTGACTTTTAAAGATCTTAAGTCTCGTGATGGTTTATTTGTGGCATCTTTTTTTACACTCGATCAGACAGATGATGTTGGTTTTGATTGAGTCACTTCCTTGTTCGAGTTTTTTTAGCAATAACAGTATAGTCTAATTTTGGTCGGTCTTCATTTTTTGTTGAAACAATTGGTCGTCCTGGACCCTTAGCCAATTGAGTTATTTTGTTACCGATTGAGTCATGCTCCTAGTTTTTCTTATTTCTATTATCTTCTTCCCAGTTGCTTGCAATGTTTCAGGTTTGGCGATTGTTGGCTTAAATGTAACTTTTTCTTTTCTCTGATTTTGTAATTCTGTTTTCTTTTTATCCTCCATTCTTTTTCGACCAATCATCATTATTTTTTACAGTGGTTATCCGTAATTCATGTCATTTTCTGCATGTAAAAATGGTCCTACGCGGTTTCTAGAAAAAGCATCTGCATTTGTGTTAAGTTTCTCGGGTTTCGTAATATATGATCTTTACATAGATGGTCCTTAAATGTATCAAAGCTTTTTGTATGAACATCAGTCCATTCGAATTTTCTCCTTTCTTTAGTAGATCTGACAGGGGCTTTGCGATTTTCGAAAAATCTTTTATAGAACGATAATAATAGCCTGCTAGTCCTAAAAATTGTCTTATGTTTTTGACTGTTTTTGAGACGGGAAATTTTTTAACAGCCCGTACCTTTTCAGGATCAGGTTCAATTCCTTTTTCGCTCACTATATGCCCAAGGAATATTCCTTCTTTTTTTAAGAACTCGACTTTGTCTGGTTAAAGAACCATTTTTTCTGCTCTTAACCTATCAAAAAGTACTTTAACTTTTCAAACATGATCTACTAAATCTTTTGCATGGACTATAATGTCGTCTAAGTACACTAGCATTTCAAAATTTAGTAAACCTCTTAGTATTAAATCCGTGAATCGATGGAAGGTAGCTGGTGCATTTTTTAAACCTTCCGACATGCGGCTATATTGGTAATGTCCAGGTGGTGTTGTAAAAGCAGTTTTAAATTTATCTTGTCTAGCCATCAGTATTTGTTGAAATCCGCTTGCTAAGTCGAACACTGAAAAGTCTAGCTGATCTATGAAATCAGATATGTTCAGTAACGAGTATGCATAACCAGTGGTTTTTTAATTTAAATTTCTAAAATAAATCACAGCCCTCCATCTTAGATTTTCTTGACATTATGGTTTTTTCAGAACAATCCAAAGAGGAGAATCATTAGGTGATGACGAAGGTTCACTGATAACATGGCCCGTACAAAATTTTCGACCGAGTAATCCGCCATTTTTAATCGGAAAATCATTAGGAACAGTATGAAAAATTGTAGGTCTGCCTTGTATAGTTATAAATACTGTGCCCTCCGTCAAAACAGGGTGGGGTGCTATTCCTAATAAATTAATTATACTACCTAACACAACTGGGAGTTCTCGATCTAATTGGTGTATAATAACTAAGTTCGTCGCTGCTCCGTTATCAAGCATAAAAGTTATATAGCGATTCCTACTTTAAGGGACGCGTAATTTTATGCTAGTCGGCTCATTGTCTACTCTAAGTCCTTGATGTGTACCGATGTGAACAGTTTTGATTTTATTGCAGTATTGGTCACCTGAGCCGTAGTACTCGACGTTTGGTTCTGATTGAAACGCGTCGGGCTCACCTCCGAACGACGTTAAGAGTGACCTGCCTGCAATTTTAAATGATGAGGTAGGTGATTGTCTCTTGGCTGTTGATAATTTTGATAATTTTGTCCTTGATAATTGGTGTTAAAGTTTTGTTGATTATAATTATTATAGTTGTTTTGAGGGTATCTATTATAATTATTCGTCCTGCCTCGATAACATTGGTTGTTTCTAGTATTAAAGTTCGAATTTTATCGTGCATAATAACTATTAAGATTCTCATTGTTATATTGATTATATTTATTTTGCCCATAATTATTATTTTTTTGTTGATTTCCATGGTATCGATTTCTTTCATTTTTTCTAATATTTCCTCGAAATTCGGATTATTATACAATTGCCTATGAAAACTATAATTATAATTAGGATTATCCATTAATTGACTATTAATTTATCCTATTTGATGTTGTCGAAATGATTGATTATGATATCCGTCTTCTTGATTATGTCGATGAAAATCACTGCGAGGTAGTCATTGATATCGGATATCTGGGATTACACCCGCTCTCATTCGGCTCTCCAATCTTAACGCATAATCGAAGGCATCTGCTAGGGCAGCAGGTTTTTTCGCATCCAGCTGCTGGCTTACCACGGGGGATAGTCCTTTTATGAACTTGATTAACGCCAAGTCTTTTATTGGTATCATCATATGCGCATTGTACGTATTGCTTCGGCTACTGTCACGTCGGAATCACCTTGATTACCGTTTTCATTCACCATTTGCAATGTACAATTATTATCTTTATTATATGATATATTTTAATTGCTTTTTTTTTTTTTTTCTTTTTATATATATATTTTTTCTCACTATTTATTTGCTATATTTTGTCGATATGTGTAATATTTCAATAAATTATAGAGGCTCAAATACATCACCTTTTCCCTAACTAGAGTTAATCAGGTTTGTACAAATTTCAGAATAATATTTTGCTGTATTCTGGCATGCACTATGAAAGACACAAGAGATTGAAGTATTTATA
Organism: Copidosoma aretas; assembly: GCA_030522625.1. NCBI lineage: Eukaryota > Metazoa > Arthropoda > Insecta > Hymenoptera > Encyrtidae > Copidosoma > Copidosoma aretas. Next base: position 5,145 of record JAPYYV010008242.1, on the reverse strand, counting down.
CAGGAATAATAATAATCATCATGCACTTGACATGCTACGTATAATCAAAATAAGAATAAAGAGAAAAATATTGTTCTTTTGGTTGTGTGTTTGTAGATATATATATATCTCTTTCTCTTATTAACGTGTTGGATTTTGAGTCTATTTGACGCATGCATGTGTAATGACTTTCAAATTAACTTCTTATAAATGCATTATTATAAATATAACGAGTGTAAAATTATTCTTGACGCTATGTGTTCTCTTATACTTAAACGCTTGCCAACGGAACGATAAACGTACGCTTGATATTGTCTAAAAGTTAAAGAGAGAGCACAGTCAAGCGCGTGTATATAGGCGTAAATAATACTTTCTGCTTTAAGCTGCAGTATCTTGCGTAAGGATTTCTAACGTAGCGTACGCGGCTATACATCTAAAATGCTACACAAGCTTCTTCTAGGGCGCGGCAAATGATTAAATAATCTTTCTGCACCGAGAGAGAGTATCTGGCGTACGGATTTGGAGGTTCCCCTACTGGCGCGCGCGCGCACGGAATATCACTATGCCTGCACTCGCTCCACTGACTGCGCTACGTGTATCCATCACTAACAGTGTATATGTGTGTAATTGTATGACTACGCGGCAATGCAAGCGTTTACGCTGGACTATATTGTATGGTTTTTTTTCTCTGCGCAGACACAGTGCATATATAATGATTTCGTTTGAGCCACACCTTATTCATACATTTGGAGCTGGCTGTCAGTGTATATAATAATAGCATCTGGACCATATTATGCACATTTGTCTGTGTGTTGAACTGACTAGTATGTGTGCACTTGTATACCTACGTTTACGTAAATATGTGTATATATTCTTAACAATATTTTTATATGCATGTATCAGATAATTTATATTGCATAAAGATGTGCATATTGTAAATATTCGTGAGTACATATATTGAATCGCACAATTTTTGAATTCGTATTTAAATAATTAATCGAAAACCACCATCAGTTATCATTAAAAATCAATATTATTATCAGTATTATCCTCATTGGATTAAACTATTTTTCTAGATTATTGCGATTGTTTATTGTAAGTGTGTACTATGCCTGGACTATTCTACCCGTTCTTATTTTTTAATCAACAAGTAAATAAACAGTCAGCTAGATGCCCTAACCATGCTCTGCTACCATTTTTAAAAAACGATTAGTTGTTTTTCATCATATAACTTTATTTTTCTTCCAACGAAAGGTTAGAAAATTGTGAACTGGGTCTCTTGCTCCTTTACAGGCCGCGGGCCTAGCAGTCGTCTTACTACTCTTGTTAGCTCCTTATAATGTATTTAATAAAAAATAAAGAAGGAATGTGTAAGGAGGTACTCAAAGGTATTGAATTGAATCATCTTCCTTTTAAATGAGTTATTGTTCCTTGTTATAATTTCCTTATTAATTTGTATGAATGTATATAGGTGGATTCCTGTGGATATATTTATATATCTTACTATACATAAATAGTGATAAGGACTAAAAATCTCCCGCCCCCTCACCCCCCCTTCAGCCCCCCCTCAAATCACGGGTGAATTCGTTATGTTTTTACGTGTTTTCAGCGATCCTCATGTGTTTGTGCCCCCCTAACCACCCCCTCACCACCCCTCTGCCCCCCCGTCGAAGAATCGATCGTTTCTCCGTGATTTTACGTAAAATTCATTTATTTCATTTTTCGTTGCCCCCCCCCCCCTCAGCCCCCCTAACCCCGCTCAACCTCCCTCTTATGAACTTATAAAATTTTTAGGATTTGTCGTACCCCCTCAAAAACTTAAAAATGTTTCAGGATTTGTCTACTCCTCTTAAAAACTTAAAAAACTTTCAGGATTTGTTGACCCCCCACTCAAAAATCTAGAAATTTTGACCCGATGCTTATTTACATACACGAAGATGCCTGAAGTCACCCGAAAGACTGTATATCGCCGAACTCGGCCGAAAACAGACGAATAATTCCGATTACATACGAACCACCTCACGAAAGCCCTCTATCATCGTCAAATATTGCTGAAACAACCGGATGCAGCCGAAGCCGATCCTTTACATACACTTGGAATTTTTTATTTTTCCCACACAACTAATTTACTAAATAGACAGATGCAGAACAATATAACAGACCGTTAGTGACAAGAGTTATGAAAAGATAACGGCAGAACCGTACGCTCTAGCTCAATACGAAATAAAAATATGATACAACTCAAGTACCTACAACCTAATAATCAAATACACTCGCACGCTTATAAGGTAAATGTACGTATAATGGGCCAGTTACTTGACGACGTTTTAATGATCCATCGATTTAAAAAAAATAAACAACAATTACTATTAATTTTTTTGGCACAGTTTTCGCTAGACTCTTGAGAACAAATTCCGACAGCAAAAGTTATAAGAAAGAGTTCCCGAAAAAATTTAAGTAAATAAAAAGCTGAGTCATTTTTTGTACATATTATGGGCTTTCTATTTTTACTTTGTCCACCTGGCTAGTAATGTATGTCCATATTATAAGCCACGCAAAAAATTACTAATACATAATAAAAAAAAAAATTATGCATGTTAAATATTACATATTTTTCAATGTTAAAGTAAAAAAATTTGTATTTGTGAATAATAATTTTTTTATTACTAAGCTTAACTTAATTATTTTTATACAAAGAACGATTTGAGTTATTTTAAACATAGGCAAAATGATTAGGATTCCTTACGCTCGGTTTTACATCTTTTAACATTTATGGTAGTTCTCGACCAAAAAAACTTTTTACACAAATTTCCTAAAATTTTATGCATAGCTCAAGATTATTTATCATGACCCAAAATTTAAAGAGGCTCAGCGGTATAGTTTCAGAGATATTAAAGTTTTCATGTTGAAATTTTAACACAGGTGATATAAGAAAACGCCAGATCGGGGGTCAATTTGTAAAGAAAATTGCTCATATATCCCAAACGCTTCTCACAATATTTCTAAAAAAACAGTATGATATAATTAATGTTATAGATCAACTTTGGGTCAAGTTTCGTAGGGCTCAACGGTATAGTTTTTTAATATGAGCTTGTCAAAGTTGATAACTTTCATGCAGCTGCATGAGAAGAAAAAGGACAGCCGTATAATGCAGACTGGATAACCTATGCACACGCTATAGTACAGTACGGCACGCGCTATAGAGCGCTCTAGAACTACCTTAATTTCTTTAATCCATCGTCAATAGCTTTTGTCGCTTCTTTGGATTCTTTCATTACCTTCTTTTTTTCATCTACTATATTTTTCTTTCTGCTTGACGCATCTTTTTTTCTTGTGCTTCGCTTAAAAAATATAATTATATACAAAATAGTAACGTTCAACTTTTGAACAAAAATAAAAAAAATATATATATTTACTCTTAGGACATTTTGAGTTGATTTAATTTGAATTATTGGCCGAGCCCAGTGCTCTCGACCGCGGTAGAATTATGGTCAGGTCACCATGTTAAAAATTTTTGGTTATTGTAACCTGATGGTGATTCTGCCACAGTCGAGAGCTCTGGTCGAGCAACTCGATTGATACACATTGATATTTTGTTCTTTAAAAGAACCAACGTGCACTATTTCAACATCATTTGATAAGGTAAAACTGCCACTGAACTCAAAATTATTTACTGTATCATCATCATCAATCACAGGTATTTTTGCCATCTCTGAATCTTTAATCTTATCCTGAATTGTCTTACTATAACTAATTATAGAACAAACAATGTGTGACCTTTCTGTCACCGGTGCAAGTGAAATTTCTTGGTCAATGTGAACTACCTCTATTCTTAAAGATTCATTAGTTAAAAAATTGCCAAAAAAAACATCTCAACCTCTTAATCTTGCAAAAAATTAAACATAATTGTATTATGAAAATTTTTTTAAGTTTTTTAAAATTAAGTAAGTCAAATAAATCAAATTCTAGCTAAATATTATGTCACATAAAAAGTTCATCAATGTGTATGATAAAAATCAAACTGTTCTAATCAAAATATAAAATAAAAAATACAATAAAAAATAAATGAATATTTGTTAAAAAGTATAAATACGATTGTGGTACAATAATGGATTTTTTCGCCAAAAAAATATGTAAATAAAAAAGTATAAAAATAAAATTGATGTAATCACTGTTGTTCTACTATCTTATGATGTAAATGAGGTACCAGAAGTTTCTTCTGACTGCGTAAAAGCTGATTCTTCATCATTTTTCTCTATGCTCTTTGAATTTACATTTACATGTCCTTTTAGTCTTATCCAATACTCAAGCAAACCTTCGAATTTCTTATTACCATTCTATATTCCACTTGACTCAGATACTTTAAAATCGTTTTTTATTTTTGATCGAGAGATTTTTCAAATTCATCCAGAAATCCACTACCTACTTGATAAGGAGCTATTTCTGGTATTGTTATGGCTTTCTTATTCTTTTTACTGAATATCATAATCTTTAGCATTTTCGTTAAAAGGCCATAATCCAGTGCACTTAAAGACACTTCGAACAATTGAAGCTTCATCTCTCATATTCTAAAGTGTCACTTTGATAGCATTTGGACCATGTTCTTTTCTCAGATGACTTATATTATTATCTGTTTTCCACTTGTTGACAGTTTTTGACCAGCTTGCTTTGAAAGGTGCGAAAAAAGACACATCTAACGGTTGAGATATGTGGGTTGAGTGAGGGAACAACTTAATAATTTAATTATTGTGATCTATACAGAATCTTATCATTCGGTATTAAAGCATGGGATGAATGACCATTCAAGTAAATCTCTATAGGAAACTTAAGTTCATTTAAAATTGCCTAAGGATAAAAAACATTTGTTGTGTTTTCAAAAAAAGTCTCAGTGGTCTGCCAACCACTTTCAGAGTTTTTCAAGCCCCAATCGCGCAGACAATTTGTTCAGACTTTCTCTAGAATAGCACCTTTATATTTGTACATTACCATAGGAGAGGCACGAGTGCCTTCAGCGTTGTACATAAACATGTTAGTAAAGTTATACTTTCTTGTCATCATCAACTTGCTTATGGGTAATTCTTTTACAAACCGAACGGATTTTGCTAAAAATTAATCGTCACCTCTCCGATTCGGCTGAAAATTTTTTTCCAGTTTCTATATTGAAAA
>JAPYYV010008241.1:0-15674 GCA_030522625.1 Copidosoma aretas | reverse complement strand
TACCTTTAAAATAAAAAAAAAATCATGAAGATCCGAGTTTTCTGTCCAAAGTTATCTTATTTTGAGAAAAATTTTGTCATTTGGTCCCACTGTGTGTCGGTCCTGTTGTAAATTGTTTTTGATTTGTGTATTGGATCGCAACAAATCGTATTTTCTACGTATTTCTCTACCTAGCAATTATTTTGCTGGTAATTCACCTGTTGTGCTGTGTTTGGAGGTTCTATAATCGAATAAAATTATGTCAATCGCTGTTTAAACTGTTTTTTTTTGCGCTAATAGTATCTTGAGTTTTCGTTTAAAAGTTTTGACGAAGTTTTTAGCTGCTTCATTCGAAGCAGAATGTTTAACTGCTGATAAAATGTGCTTAACACATAATTGTTTTAAGGAACATTGTGAATTCTTTGCTAGTATATTGTAGACCGTTATCGCTGACTAATTGAAGTGGGAAACTAAATCCCGAAAAGGCCTTTCGAAAACATGGTATGGTTTTTGAAGCAGTAGTAGATGTCATTAAAAAAATTCCTGGCCATTTTGTTCTGGCATCTATAAACAGTATAAAATTGTAACCTTTGTCAAGGTTTATCCGGTCATTTTCATGGATTTAATTCGCTCTTTGCTGGATTTGCTTCCACCTTAATGTAGTCTTTATATTTTTTCCCTAATTCCTCTATATCCCTATCTATGTTTGGCCACCAAAAAAATTATCTCGCTGTGCTTTTCATTTTGACAATTCTTGCATAAGAAAAACGCAGTTCTTTTAAAATTATTTCTAGTAGTTTCTGTGGTATAAGAACACGATAGCCCCACATTATACACTCCTGCTCAATGTTTAGCTCATATTTTTTAAAATAGAAACTATTAAGTTTATTTTCGATCAAATTTTTGTTTGGCCATCCGTTTTTTATAAATAACGAGACTTTTGACAGTATTGGATCTTTTCGGATTTCTGAAGCAACTACTTTAAAATCCAAGCATTAAAAGGATTCTTGTTCAATATAATTTATATATGAATATTCTTTTTGTTCTGTCTCGTTTTTATTTTCAATAGGTAGTGGCAACCGTGATAAAGCATCAGCATTGTAATTCTTCGAGTTGACATATTTAATTTTAAAGTAAAATGCTTTTAAAAACTCAGCATATCTTTGTAATCTTCTCGCTGCCATTATTGGAATGCCTTTGTTTTCACCAAATATGCGCACTAAGGGTTGGTGACCTGTTCTTAAAATGAATTTTCACCCATAAAGATAACCATAAAATTTAGTAACACCAAAAATTATTGCCCGTGCCTCTTTATCTATGGTTGAATAATTTTGCTCGCTTGTTGTTCAAGTTTTTGACGCGTAAGCAATCGGGCGATCACCTTCTGGAGTGTTGTGCGAAATTATTGCTGATAGGCCATAGTCAGAGGCATCACATGTAAATATAACTTCTTTTTTTGAATCATAATTTATTGATATACTATTTGATTTTAGTTCGTTTCTTGCTAATTTAAATGATTTTTCGCACTCCTCTGTCTAGAGAAACTTTTACATTTTTAAACAATCGTATAGAGGTCGCAACTTTGTTGCTCTATCATTAATGAACTTATTATAATAAATCTTACCTAAAAAAGCCTGCAGTTCTTCTAAATTTGACGGGGAAGGGGCCTTTTCTACGGCCTTAATCTTATTCTGAAGCGTGTGCACCCCTTTTCCATCTATGCTATAACCTAAGTATTCAATTTTTCTTTTGAACAAATCTACTTTAGTTTTTCTCAGTTTCAATCCACATTCATCTAATATTTTAAGTATTTTGCATGTATTTTTCACTATTTCATCAATCGTCTTCCCTTTTACTACTGTATAATCTTGAAAAATACACACATACGATAATTTTGCAAAAATTTGTTCCATTTGACATCGAAAAAATCCAGGTGCAGAAGATATGCCATATGGTAGATTATTATATTGGTATAATACTTTGTGAGTGTTTATTACAAGAAATTGTTTGGAATAATCATCTAAATCTACCTTTCCATAGGCTTCTTTAAGATCTATTTTACTATAAAAAACTGCACCTGTTAAATTCGCGATTAAATGTTCTGGTTTTGGTAATGGATCTCTTTGAGTTATAATATATTTGTTTACTGTGATTTTAAAATCGCCGCAAATTCTCACTCAGTCATCAGGCTCCATAACAGGAACGATTGGCGTTGCCGATTCACTTTCTTCAATTTGTTCAAGTGTTTCATCTTTTACTAATCTGTCTGATTCTGTTGATACTTTGTATTTTAAGGCAAACGGAATCGTTCTTGCTTTAAAAAAAAATAGGGATCGCATGTGGATGGATTTTAATATTGAATTTCGATTTAGTGTATGCTTCTTTGCCTGAAAATACATGGTTATAATCCCTGTATATTGTTTCCTTGTGTTCTTGCAAAGTTTTTTCTTCTTGCGATACATTGTTTATTATTTTAACATTTTGGATGGTGGTGTTTATTTTTATTTTCTTATTTGTACTATTTCTGACAGCCATAAACCTAGTTTATTTAACCAATCTCGACCTATTAAAGGTACGTTTTTTTTTCCTGCCACATATAAATTTCTTTTTGATGGAATATTTCCATAGTTTTTATTTGCATTATTTATTACTTCTAGAGGCTTACATTTATCTTCTGAATAAAAGTTCAGTTCAATTTCAGTTTTGTCGAGTTTACAATGTGCCAAATTTTTTTTATAGTCATCTTCGCTTATCAAAGAAACTGCAGACCCTCCATCGACTTCCATTTTTAAATGCTTTTTGTTAATCTCTATTTCAAAAATTTAGGTTTGACCTGTTTGATTTCATTATAATTTACCGTATTTTTTGTATCAATTGAAAATAAGTCTGAAAATTCATCATTTGGTTCATTATTATCAAAAGAATCGTCGACTTCAAAATCTGCATTTCCTTCAATTTTTTTTACATTAATTTTGTTTTTCGAGTTCGCATTACAGGCGATTTCTAAATGACCCTTTCGCCCGCACTTACCACATTGCTTATTCTTATGCCAGCAAGTTTCTTTTTGGTAATTCATTTTTCCGCAGCACTTACATTTCGTTTCTTCATGTGGCCACTGTCTTTGTTGACATTTGGAGTACGATGGTGATGGGCGATGATCATTCGATGTATTCCCGTTCCTTGCTTTGTTTTGATATTTTCTATTTGCTTGAATTTTGTACGCAGCAGCTTGTGATTCATCATTGTCGTTAACGTAGCCTCCAGATGGTCTTGGTTCCAGTTTATCAACAGCGTTGTTCGCACTTTCAATATCTGTTGCTGTTTTGATTACTTCTTCAAGGGATAAACTTTCACTTTTGAGTAGCGAGACCTTTATATTCCTGTCTTAAATTCCTGTTACAAACTAATCCAATATGGCCTCGTTTTCGTTTAAAAATGCGCATTCTTTAACTAACGCTCTTAAGCTTAAAATATACTGTAAAATGGTTTCTTCCTTTTTTTGAAATCTACGACGAAAATGTTGTCGTAACACTGTGTTATTCACTATTGGCTTTAGGTATGCGTTCATTTTTCCAATAATGTCATCAGATTTACACTCAGTAGGTTTTTTGGGCAAACATACCTTTTTTTACAATACTGTATGCTACTTCATCTAGCTTAGTTAAGAGTATTGCTTTTTTCTTTTTCTCTTCCGGGATGTCGTTTGCATCAAAATAAAGTTCGATTCGCTCTCCGAAATCTTCCCAACTGTCCGTGCTTGCTGTATACTTGATGTCTGCTGCACATTCCATTTTCTTTAAATTGTTTCTTTATTTTTTGCTGTCGTTTCTGAATTACTGCTTTTAACATCTTTATTCATTGTATCACTATTTTTTGTGACTTCACTTTTTAACAATCTTCTTGAATCATCTCTTTTACTATTCTGATCTATTTCGATATTTCTTTCTTTAAATTCCTCTAGAATCTCTTTTTTTAAGGTGTAAATCCGAGTTGTGCCTACATTTCCGCTACTATTTGAAATTAAATATCACTAGGTGTACTAAGCATGCGCGTTTCAAAATCCTCGTCGCCATTTGTAGTGTTCTTAGGTAAGAGGAAATAAATACAGTGTTTGCTCACCAAGAGCCATTTACTAAGTGGGTATAAAAGCTGATGTACATAGTGTATACAAAGAGAAATACATACGAACGCTTTTATAGTACTTATATGACGCACAGGTGTATTAGTGCATCTTACATTCCCAAAAATAATAATTACGGCGATGATTATGATGATAATGATTATGATTACGATGATGATGATAATAATAATGATGATGGTCATGATTATAATGATAATTATGATATTGATAATAGCAATGATAATTATGACGGTAGAGATAATGATGACAATGATAATAATAATGATTATGATGATAAAGGTGATAATAGTAATGATTATGATGATTATGATGATAACAATAACGATGATAAAGATGATGTTAATGACCATGATGATGATTATGATGATAATGATGATATCGATGATGATAATGATAAGTTTAAAGACGATGATGATTATAGAGATGATAATGATGGTAATGACGATGATGATGATGATAATAGTAATAGTAGTAATGATAAAAACAATGATGGTAATGACGAAAAAGATGATAAAAATGATGATAACAATGATAAAAATGATTATAAAGATCAAAATGCTGATAACAGTAATGGCGATGATGACGCATATGATAATAACGATAACAAAAATAATGATTACAATAATGACGATTATGAGGATATAGATGATAATAATGATTATGATGATCATGATTAAGATGCTTATGATGACAATAATAAGGATAATAAAGGATGGTAAATATGAAAATTATGATAATATTTACCATTATAATGATGATAATGATAATGAAGATAACAATGATAATTATGACGGTAAAGATGATAATGATAATAATAATAATGATGATTATGATAATCATGATGATGATGACAATTATGATGATAATGTTGATGATAATGATGATGATGATTATTAAGATCATGATGATAATGATGATGATGACGATGACAATAATGATGATGACGATGATAAGGATGAAAACAATAACAAAGATAAAGATTATGATAATTACGACGGTAATGAGGATATTAATGATATTAATGACGGTAAAGATGACGATAATAGTAATGATGATGATAACGATAACGATCATAATAATAATAATAATAATAACGATTAAGATGATTATGATGATAATGCTTATGATGATGACAATTATGATGATAATAACAATAATGTTGATAAGGGTAAAGATGATGATGATAAGAATGAAGATTACGATCATTATGATGATATTTATGACAATGTAATGTCGATAGAGATATCAAGAAAGATGATGATAATAATTGCGAGAAAAATAAGGAAGATGCTAATAGTAACTATAACGTTGATAATGATAATGATTATGATTAATATAATGACAATAATGATGATAATGATGGTAAGGATAATGATTATAGTGATGATAATAATTATAATGATGATTCAAATGAGAATAGTAATAATGATGATAACGATCATGAAGATGATAATGATGATAATGATGATAAAGATGATGATGATAATGATAGTGATAATGATGCTTATTATGATGACAACGATTATAATGATGATTACGGTGGTAATGACGATACTTATAATGACGATGATAATGATGATAACGATGATGATGATGATGATGATAATGATGATAAATATGACGATGATGAAGATGGTGTTAATAATAATGATGATTTCAAAGATGATAATGACGACGATGATTAAAATGACTATAAGGATGATATTAATGATGATAATGATAATGATGATAATATCAATGATGATAAAGATATCGATGATAATAATAATGATGATCATAATGATTATAGCAAATTAAATGACGATTATAATGATGATGACGATGACGATGATGATACTTATAGCGATAATCATAATGATAGCAATGATGATGATAACTTTGAAAATAATTATAATAATGAGAATAATAATAATGATTACGGTAAGGCTGATGATGGTGATGATGAAGCTGATGATGATAACAGTAAAGATGATGAAGATGATAATGATGATGATAATGATAATGATGATGATGATGATGAATACGATAATAATGATTATGATGATGACGGTGAGGATGATGACGATTGTAAAGATTATAATGATGATAACGATAGTTATTATGATCATTGCAAAAATATTGATGATAGTGAAGATTAAAATTACCGTCGAAATGATAATGACGGCAATAATAATCATGATAATGATAATAAAAATGATAAAATGAAGATAATGATTAAAATGCTGATAATAGTGATAATGATGATGACGCATATGATAATAACGATAACAAAATTGATAGTGATGATAATGACGATTGTGAGGATATAATAAATTTTTAACAACTATGATGATGATGATAAATTAGATGATAATGATGACAATAATAATGATAAGGATGGTGATGACGATAATTATGATAATTATTACGATTATAATAATGATGACGATGATAATGATAATAATAGTGATAATATTAATGATATTGTTGATAATGATCATGGTACTAAGGATGGTGATGATGATACTACGGATGTTGATGATACTAAGAACGGTGATGATGACAATGACGAAAATTATCCTTATAATCATGATGATGATGATGATGATCATAATAATGATGACGACGGTGATGATAATGACGACAATAATGATAATTATAGTGATGATACTGATGATAATAATAATGACAATTAAGATAAAGATGGTGATGATGATGATGGCTGTGATGACGATGAAGAAGCTAATGATGAGATGTCGATGATGTTGATAAAAATAGTGATGATGGTAATTACCTTGATGGAAAAGGTGATGATGACGATAAAGATGATGATGATGATTATAATAATTATAGTGATAGTTATGATGATAATGATGTTCATACTGGTGTAGATGATGACTATGATAAAAATGATAATAATAATAATAATGGCAATGACTACGACGACGACGACGACAACGGTCACGATAACGATATCGACAAAGATGATTAAAATCATGTTAATATTAATGACACTGGCAATAATAATTATGATGATTGCGATAATAACGATGATAATGATGATAATGATGAGGATAATGATGAGGACTACGTGATGATGATGATGATGCTAATGATGATAATATGAAGATGTTGATAATGATAATGATTGTGATGATGACAATAGTAATGGGAATAATAAAAATTATGATTATGATGCTGATAATGATGACAAATATAGTTATGATGATAATAGTAATGATGATGATGGTGATGATAATGTTTGCGAATATGATGATAGAAATGACGATAATAATAATAAAGAAAGCAATGATGACTGTTATGATAATGATGGTCCAAATGATGATAATAATGATGATGACGATAATAATAATATTGATAATGATTATGATGATATTAATGATGATGATTATAATGATACTAATGACGGTGATATTAATAATGATTGCGATGATTAGAATAATGATGATGATGATAATGATGATGATAATGATGACACTGATGATAATGATGATTTTGATGATGGTTATGATAATGATGATGATGATGCCGATGATTATAATGACGATCATAGTGACGATAATTATGAAGATAATGATGCTTATGGTGATATTGCTGATAATAATGTTGATAGTGATGATGATGATGACAATGATGATGACAAAAGTAGGAATGATAATAATGATGATGATGATGATGTTTAGAACAATAAAATTAGTCATGATGATAGTAATATAAATGGTGATGAAGATTATAATCATGATGATGATAATGTTTAGGCGATGATAATCATAATAACGATGAATAGTAATAAGGATGGCGATAGTTACGATAATATAATTATAAAGATAATGATGATAATGAAGATAATGATGATAATTATAATGACAAAAATGATGATAATGTTAGTAATAATGATGATGATGATAATTACGATTAACATGATAGCAATTACGATCGATAATGATGATAGCAATAATAGTAATGACGGTAGAGATGATGATGACGATGATGATTCAAATAATAGTGACGACGACAATAGTGATCGTAATGATTATAGTAATGTTGATGATAAAGATAATACTGGTGATGATGATGAAGATAGTAATGATAATAATGCTGATGACAGTGATTGTACTGATTATGATGACGATTATAATAATGATAATGATGATAAGTGTGATACTAATCATGATGATTATAATGATTATGATGAGAATTATGGTGATCATGATGATTATGATCATGATAGTCATTAAGATAATGCTGACGATAAGGATAAGGATGATGATGATGAAGTTGATCATGATAACGATTATATAGATGATTACGGTAATGTTGATGATCATGATAATGAAGATAATAATTGTACACGTGATATTGATGATGATGATTATAATAAAAATCATGACGATGATAACGGCATAGATGATAATTAGGAAAATGAGAGGATGATTACAATGATGTCGTTGGTGATGATAATAATAGTGATGATGTTAATTATCTTGATGGTAAAGATTATGATGATAACGATGATGATGATTATAACTCTAATAGTGATAATTATAGAATATAATGATGCTTATACGGGCGATGATGATAATAATGAAAATGATAGAACTAATAATAATGACGATGACCACGACGACGACGACAACGATGACGATGACGATGTGGACAACGAAGGATATAATTATGTCGATTATAATAATGATGGCGATGGTAACGACAATAATGATGATTACGATGATAATGATGATGATGATAATGATGCCGGCGATACTAATGATCATGTTTATGACGATTATTATGGTAATGAAAATGGAGATGATAATGATGATAATGGCGATGATGATGATAATTATCAAGATAATAATGATCAAAATAACAAACAAGATGATGATGATGATGATGATCATGATGATGGATAATATGATAATGATGATGATGATGATAATAAAGATGATAACGATGACTATAATACTCATGCAGATGATAATAATGAAAATGGTGGTAATATTGATGATTACGACAAGGATGATGGTGAAGATGATAATGACAATAATGATAATTATGATGATGACAGTTAAGATGATGACAATTGTAATAATGATGATAATGATGATGATGGTTATAGTGATGATTATGGAGACGATGATGATTATGATGATGATGATGATGATGATAATAATAGCTATAGTGGTTATGATGATAACAATGATGATCATGACGGTTGAGATGATAATGACGGTGATGATAATGATGATAAAAATGATAAAACTGACGATTATGATCAAATGCTGATAATAGTAATGATAATAATGACACATATGATAATAACGATGTCGAAAATAATGATGATAATGATAAATATAAGGGGGATGTAGGTGATACTAACGATTGTGATGGTGATAGAAACAATAATAATGATGATGACAATCATAATAAAAATAATAATAATGATGATAATGATCATCAAGACAAAAAAGTTGATAAACATGATGACAATGAAGATTAAAATAAGGATGAAAACGATAACGAAGATGAAGATGATGATAATGACGATGATGATGATATTCATGATATTGGTTACGGTAGGGATGATGATGATAATATTAATGACGATTGAGACAAGGATTCTGATAATGATAATATTGATGATAATGATTATGATGATGATCTTAATGACAATAACGATAAATGTTATGATGTCGATCACGACGATAATAATGACGATGATGATGACAACGATATTAAAGATAATTATAATCATGATTATAATGATTATGATGATACTAATAATGATGATGATAATAGCGATAATATTAATATGGATAACAAGGATGACGATAATGATGATAATGATAAGGATGATGATGTAGAAGATAGTGATGATGATGATAATGATGGTGACGATATTATAATAATATTTATGATACTAAAGGTTAAAACAATGGTAATAATTCGAATGATAATAATGATGATAATGGTAAGGGCGAAGACAATAGTGATGGTGATATTTATAGTGATGATAATGATTATGATGATAATAATAGTGATGATGATGATCATGATGATGATGATGATAATGATGATTATGATTATAATAATAATGATGACAAAGATGATGATAATGATGATTATGATTATGACAGTAGTGATAATGATAATGATTTTAATGATTATGATGATTATGGTGATAATATCAATGATAATATAGCGATGATGATTATATTAATGGATATAATAATAATGGCAATGATGATGATAATGATAATAATGATGATGATCATAACAAAAAGAGGAAAGATGATGATGATGCTCATGATTTTATTGATGATCATAATGATGGTTTAAAAAGATAAAAATAATGATGATGATGAAGATAATGATGATTAACGTAATAATAATAATAATGTCGTTGTTGATGATGAGGATGACGACAAAGATGGTAATGATAATAATGATTATGATGATAATGATGATAATGATGATTATGATGATAACAGTGGTCATGATGATTATTATGTTGATGATGAAAATGATAATGATGATGATGATGACGATTATGATGCTAGAAAAAAAGATAAAAATATTGATGATGATGATGATGATGATATCAATGATGTTAAGGCGATGATGATATTCATAATGGATATAATGATGGCGATGATAACAATAATAATTATTATAATAATGAGTTTAATGATGTTGACAATAGTGATGATTATGATTAGGATGATAATGACGATAGTGATAATGATGATAATGATGACGATGATGACGAAAGTAATAATGATTAACGTGATATTGCTGATAACAATGTTGTTATTGATGATAATGATGATGACAAAGATGGTAATGATAATAATGATTTTTATGATAATGATGATAATGATGATAATGATATTAAAAGTAGTAATGATAATGATAATATTGATGGTGCTGATGATGATAATCATGACGATAACAATGTTTAGGCGATGATAATGATGATGATTAAAATAATAATGATAAAGATAATAATAATTAGGGTGATATTGCTGATAATGATGTTGTTGTTGATGATGATGATGATGATGATGATGACAAATATAGTAAGATAACTATTATGCAGATAATGACGATAATAATGATTATGATAATAAAAGTAGTCACAATGATGATAATCATGATGATAACAATGTTTAGGCGATGATAATGATGATGATTATAATGATGATGATGATGATAATGATGATAATGGCGATGATGACGATAATTATGTTGATCATGATAATGATGTTGATGGTAACGATAATCATGTTGATGATAATAATGATGATAATGATGATAATGATGCTAATGATAATGACACAGATAATGATGATAATAATGATTATGTCGATGATGATAATGTAGATTATGATGATGTTAGTAGCTATGATGATGATGATAATGATGATGATGATAATCTTGATGATAACAATATTAAAGCCACGATAATGATCATAATTGTAATGATGATGACGATAATAATGATCATGGTGAAATTGCTGATAATAATATTGTTGTTGATGATGACGATAATGAAATAGATAGGAATGATAATAATGATTATAATAAGAATGATGGTAATGATGATTATAATAATGACAGTAGTCATGATGATGACGATAATATTGATAGTCATGATGATAATGATCAGGATTATAGCAATGTTTAGGCGCTGATAATGATGAAGATCATAATGATGATATAATGATAAAAATGATGATATTGAAGGTAACAACGACGACTACGACGATGACAATGACAATGACGACATTGATGATGATAATGATGGAGATAATGATGAAAATAATGATGCTAATGATTATAATGTCGATGATAACGGTCATGATAAGAGTTATTATAATGATATCAATAATTGTGATAATAATAGTAACAATAATAATAATAATAAAAATAATTATAATAATAATAATAATAATAATAATAATAATGACGATGACCAGGACTACGTCAACGATGACGATGGCGATATCCACAACAATGATTATAATCATGCCAAGCTCAATGATGATGATGATGCTGATAATTATAATGCCGATCATGATGATAATAATAAGTATCATGATGATGATGATAATGATGATTACAATGATTATAATGATGACGGACATGATAATGTTGCTGATATTAATGACAACGATGATAATAACGATGATGATAATAATGACGTTCAGGCGATGATAATGATGATTCTAATGATGTTCTGGCGATAATGATGATGATGATGATGATAACGATAATAATGATGATAATAATGGCAATGATGACAAAAATGATGATGATGATAATAAAGATGATTTAAATGATGATTATGATAATTATAATAATAATTAAGATAATATTGATGATGATGGTGATTTTACCGATAATGATGACGATGATCATGATGATGATGATGAAGATGATGATAGTGATGATGATGATAATATTGTTGATGATGATGATGATGATGATGATGGCAACGATGAAAATTATGTGAAATTGATGATGATGATGACGATAATGGTGATGATTATGAGGATGATGATGATGATTATGATGATTATGAGGATGATGATGATGATTATGATAATGATGATGAGGATGATGATGATGATGATGATGATGATGATAATAATGATAATGATTAGAATGATAATGGAGACAAAGATGATTATGATATTAATGATTATGGTGATGATGATTATTATGATGATTATGATAATGACAACAGTGATGATGTTAACGATATTGATGATTATGATGATAATAATGATGATATCAAAGATGTTAAGCCAATGATGATGATAATAATGGATATGATGATGCTGGCGATAATGACGATAATAATTATCATAATAATAAGTATAATGATGCAGACAATAGTGATGATCATGATAATAATGATGATGACGGTAGTAATAATGATGATAATGATGATGATGACGAAAGTAATGATGATGATGATTCTGATGATTATGATGATGGTAAAAAAGATGAAAATGATTGAATGATAACAATGATAATGATGATTAACGTAAAATTGCTGATAATAATGTTGTTATTAATGATGATGATGACGACAAAGATGGTAATGATAATAATGATTATGATGATAATGATAATAATGATGATTTTAAAAATGCCAGTATTCATGATGATGATAATATTGATAGGAATGATGATAATCATGATGATAACAATGTTTAGGCGATGATAATGATTATGATTATAATGATGATGCTAAAGATAATAATGATTATGGTGATATTGCTCATAATAATGTTGTTGTTGTTGATGATGATGATGATGATGATGATGACAATGACAAAAATAGTAATAATAATAATTTTTATGATGATAATGATGATAATAACGATAATGATAATAAAAGTAGTCATGATGATGATAATATTGATGGTGATGATGATAATCATGATGGTAACAATGTTTAAGCAATGATAATGATGATATCTATAATGATGATGATGATGATGATGATGATGATGATGATGATGATGATCATAATGATGATAATGGCGATAATGACGATAATTATGTTGATAATGATAATGATGGTGATGGTGACGGTAATCATGTTGATGATATTAATGATAATAATGATGATAATAATGATGACGACGATAGTGATAATGATGATAATGATGATGATTACAATAATGATGATAAATATGATGATACTTATGACGATCATAATAATAAGGATTGCGATGATAAGGATAAAAATAATGATAATCATGATCATGACGATAGTAATGATGATGATGATGCTAATAATTATGATGATGGTAAAAAAGATCAAATTAATGATGATAATAATGACGATCATAATGATATTGCTGATAATAATGTTGTTGATAATGATGATGATGACAACGATGATAACAATCATGTCAATATTAACGATTTAACGAAGAGTCTGTCAGCCAAAGAACGGCCGTCCCGACACCCTGTCACAAACTCACTCGTACGTTTTATATTACCTTACCGTATCCCGTCCCACTGGACTTCTCTCCTCCGGGAGGTCTGCTGTAGTTACCTGGCTCGGGAAAGCCAGGTTATTCCTGAAAGGGGAAACTAGAAAAGAGGAAAATAAATCTACTTTAAAATAAACCTTGGACACAAAACCTTGGACACAACAATAACAACTTACTGGTGTCCAGCACCGTTTATTCGGCCGGAATTACAATATACACTTTATAACCGCGACACCAATAACTTTCGTAGGCCTGAGTCTCACCCGATAGTATTATACCCGTATAATATGTAACGACCGGTATGAGCATCTATCGGCAGGCGCGTTCTGCCCGGCCTCGACTTCTTGACTCGCTTGGGGAATCTCGTCCTCTAGCCTTCTTCTGCACCTGACACCTATGTACCTATCTCTCAGTCACTACACTTATACATACCCGCTTGTTTCACTTCGCGATCACCATTTTTCTTGTCCGTACGACTGAATAAGACACGGTAATTTCACGACCGTATTGCTCGGCCTATTGACGCTGCTCGCGCTCTTGTACGGGAAACCCGAGAGCCAACGTCACCGGAATAAACAAAACCCCGGGCGCGACGCACTCAAGATGGCCCCCAAAAGAACCGACTCTCGTTTGTTACTTTCCCCTCCCACACACACACACACACACACACACACACACACACACACACACACACACACACACACACACGGAAACCCCAAAATCCTACGCTTCCTAATGATCCCGCAGAATTATTTCTCGGGTCGACACCCAGGATTTGGCCGGCACTTTAACCACCGATATTACCTCGTTACCTCTCTGTTCCTCCTTAAATTGCCGTCCGTGCCTTCTCGCAGCTGTAGTCTCTCGGCGCGCCCGCTCCACCTCGACCAAATGATACTGGCTCTGCTGCGTAGCTGCACGGCCCGTCGCATACTCTCGCAGCTGCAGATCCCTCGGTGCACCTACTTTGCCTCGACCTGGTGGTACAAGCTCTGCTGCGTGGTTGCGCGGCCCATCGCGTCCTTTCGCAGCTGCAGACTGACCTGTCCGCGTTTTTCTGACATGGCCCTCCCAATGCGTATTGTCCTCTTCGTCCCATACTTGCGTCTGGCACTTCGTCTCCGCGTCAACCCGACAAAGAAACCGTACCGTGTCTCTCTTGTTGCTTCATGATGTCTCCCAACTTCGTCCCGTGCACACACTAAGTTCCCTGCGGACTCCCTTTTCTCGCGTCTCGACTCTATTCGTACCCTATCTCTCTTGCTCTCTCTCTATCTATATATCGCGTGCTATGATCCGGCTCGATTGAGGTATCGACTACTACTCCCTCACTTTCCTGCTCTCGGCTACATCGGCTAGTGCTGCTGTCACTACTCGTGCCTACTCCCGTCCCTCTCGCTCTCACACGCATAGACACACATACATATATATATATATATATATATGTATATAGGCAGGCCGTGTCCACGGCTGGTTTCAGTTGCATGTATTTCTCGTGCCTCTTTTGGTTGCTCTCGAAACTCGTTGTCATGGCACCGGAAACA
>JAPYYV010008240.1:0-30534 GCA_030522625.1 Copidosoma aretas | reverse complement strand
TTCCATTTGTCCGGGGGGGCGGGGGGGGGGGGGGGGTTGAGGCGCCCCCCGTACCCGCGCGCGGTAAAATTCTCCCCCGACCCGAGAAAAAAAAAAACGCCTCGGCCCGCGGGCGGCCCCCCCCCCCCCCCCCCGCCGCGACTGACTTTATACGTGCACAAGCGGGTATATGGTATCGGAGAAAACGAAAAATCCTCCTGCCAGAACCCCCGATACACCCCTTTCACGCGCGCGTTGCACCGGTGACCCGGGGCGCGGGCCAACGGCTGCCCGGACACCTCGTGGGCGCCAAAAGAGGCGTCCCCGCTAATTGGGACGCACTTGCCGTGGGTGTGTGCGTGCAGCGCCGTCCTCGCGTGCCAATTAATAATATACCTCGGGGGTTCCCCACACCTACCTCTCTCTCTCTCTCTCTTTGTTCAGTCCTGATATCCTTCGTGTGGGCTGTACAAGTGTAGTGTATGCGCGGATGCAATACTCGCAGGCGCCCCGTGGCTCCTCTTCCCCCGCTCGCGAGAGGAGGAGGAGAGGCCAGGGCGTGCCATTTGTTATTCTAATACCGCGTTGTGTACATTTGTATGTGTTATGTTCTCGAGGCGTGGGCGCGAAGGAGAGGAGGCGAACGCGTGCGAAGTGTGAAACACTCTTGTACGAGGCTTCTCCTTCCTGTTCCTCCCTGGAATTCCCTCCCTCCCTCGTCCTTTTGTAGACTCTTTCTTTGCCTTCCCTCCGGGGGGGGTGGGGGGGCGCGTGCGTCTTTTTTTTTTTTTTTTTTTTCATCGCTTCTTCGGAGCCCGCGCCTCCTGCGTGCATGTACGCATATTCGGCTGAACTTTCGGTGCATCGAGAATAAATTTTCGACGAAGACTCACTCGCGCGGCGCGCGCCCGAGCGCCCTACACTTTTGCTCGTGTGTTGGATGTGTTCGAGGATAAGCAGCCTCGAGTCTCTCGCCGCGAGTCCTTGAGGAAGGCAAAAGAAAGAAAGAGGAACCGCGCTCGTCTCCAGCGAGGATTCAGGATATTGCCGAGGAATCATTGGAGACAGGGGAGTTGCAAAAAAGAGATGTTCTCGCTCGGCTTTTTCCTCTTCTTCTCGTATGGTACAGAGATCCGTTCGTATTTCGATGAGAAATTAAATTTATCGTTGTCGGATCGCCCCCTCGCGCCCATCAGCGAACCGCTCCTCTGCGCACTTGATTTCCATCAAGCGTATCGCACCGCGACATTCCCTCGGTTCTCTCTGCACGCGTGTACAATATTTGTCCTCTGTATCGTCAATCTTCTCTTGCGCGAGGCAGTTCGTCAATTATTTCAAAACTTCAGCCGATGGCTCCGAAGACTATGCGAACGTTTGGATCCCGCGCGATTTTTGTCCTGCGAGCGCTGCAGAGGATATTATATGCATCCGATTATTCATCCGTCACGATAGCACCGGGCGTTTCGTGGATTTTGCGCGCCTATATATACGCGCGGTGGCCGAAGGAAAAAAGAGGCGAGCTTCACGGGGTCTGAATAATGGGATCGTAAAATTTATGACAGCTGTAGGCCCAGCTGTGTACGAGTGGCGTATATATGTATACGCGCAAGTAAACGCCGATCTCGTTGTATCGGGGAGGGAGAGAGACGTAGAGAGAAAAAAGGCGCTCCGGGGGGGGGAGACGGATAAAAATCTCTTATCTCCGATCAACATCTAAATCCTCGGCCTAGCAGCAGCAGCAGCAGCGACGACTCTGCTCGCGCAGAGTTGAGTAAATATCATCCCCGGGCCGCGTCTCCTCCTCCTCCTCCTCCTACCCAAGACATGGCAGCACCTTATATACGCCTACTTACTGTTACAGCCTAGCTAGACACAAATTGTGTCTCGTCGAGCCCGTATAATACTTATGTGTATCCATACAGCAGAGCCCGAGGGGAGCAAAGAAGAAAAAACAAGACGGTGCGTATAATGCTGCATACATCTCTAGGGTAGTCGCGCGAGAGGGAGAGAGGCTGGCGCTGCTGTACGTATCGAGCCCCGGGGGCGGAAGTCGATAACCAGCTCGCTTTCATCCCCCGCTCGAGCAATCAGCCACTCCCTCTTTTTTCTCCCCCTCGCCTGCCGCCCGCGAGCTTTCCTCTACTCCCTCTCTTTTCTTCCCCTGCCGCTGCGCCCTGGTACACTTATAGGCAGGCATTGTATTTGTACGTATATATCAAAGCTTCGGACGCTCTCGGGGACTCTAATCGAAATTAGTTTTTTAATTGGCCCGCGCGACTTATTTAGTCGTTAGCCGCGCGAGCGAGCGAGGAAGGAAGGTGCGGAGGACACGGCCGGCCGAGGGGAGCTTTCTTCCCCTAGTTTTTTTTTTGTTTTCATCTTCACGAGGGCGGTTCGTCTCCCGCGTGCGTAACGATGATTGGCTCATTAGGGCATCGACTGGGAACCATTGAGACCCAGGCGTGTGGTGGAGTTCAGCAGTACGGGACAACTCCGTCGGGGATAATTTGTTTTCTATTCAAATGGGGCTGTAGAGTCGCGTCGTGAAATATATAAGGTCTTTGGGGTGCAGGTTAGTCGGTAGCTGCAAAGTTGTCTGAAATTTCCAGGGGCGGTATTGATGATCGATGATAAGTCTGAAAAAAAGCACCCACGTCTGTTTCGTCTATCATGAGGTGAGCGACACGCGGTGCTCAGACCGGACGAGTAAATTTTCAAGTTTCAATCGTTGGCCAGATTCGATAGTCTTTCTTGTGTTCCTTAATGTAAGGCTTCTATTTTCTGCCCAACACGTGCAGGCGTTTTTGTGAATAATTGTAATAATTCGCAGAGTCATTTCTGAAATGAAATATTTCGTGTTAGACTCATTTTTTTCCCACATCGGTTCCCCACATGGGAAACCCACATAGGAAATCCATGTGGGGAACCGATGTGGGAAAACAATGTGTCAAAGACGAAATATTGCATTGCAGAAATAAGTTGCAAACTTTCCCACATAGGAAACCCATGTGGTGTTTGTCTTAAATCCCCACATGGATTTCCTATGTGGTTTCCAGTATGGGAAACTTATGTGGGAATCCTATGTGGTTTTTTTCAAGCGAGGAATTTTTCTGCTGTACTTATTGCGTTTAGTTCCACAGCAAACCTATTTCAATTTGTTGTAATCATTGTAAAACTGTAAACAAATCACCTGGAGTTCAACAAGTGACTCCAGTGAGCAGACGATAGCACAGAGCATTATTTGATACCTGATGCAGATCAGTAATGTTTTAATTATCCGGCCAGGTCGAATCAGAAACCGCGCATATTGATCAGATTAATATATATATATATATATATCTGACCTGAAGCACTAGTTTCAGCGTCCCCTGTGGCCGGAAAATGAACTGTAGGAGAGGGGAAAGAGCCCGCATGCAATTGTGCAAACGTAAAATCTACTCAAGAAAGAAATTTAGTAAGTATAAATGTAATTTCATCTAAGTACTTTGTCAATAAACATAGTTTTGCAGTCAGACATTCGTAAGAATCGAGAACTCAATGAATTCCCTAAACTATACCACTCAATTATTTTCCACCTCACCGTCCATTTAATTCAAAATTTGGTCACACGGAAGTTTACAGAGGACACTGACTTGCTTTCAGGTTAATTGATATACCTGCAGTATCGCAATAATATCATATATATGATTGGGTGTCTCACTCACTCTCATAGCAAATGACAAAAAAATACCTTCCTTAATTTTTATCTCGAAATTTTGAGTGGGACAAACCAAAACTAAAAAATCAACCAAATAGGAAATTTTCCAATCTACACGCTGGTATTTTTATTTTTATTGCATCTTCAACCGTTGACGAGATATACGTGAAATAACCTTTTGTTTGCCTTTTTTTATATGTTGCTGATAGTTTTGTGACCTGAAAATTTGCTCATCATCTTCCACGAGTCTGATTCACCATATATGAAAAAAGCCATCGTGTATATGAATTTTCTAATTCAGGAGTTAAATAACTGGTATAAAAAGGCATACGGCGGCCATTGGCGCTCGCATGACCGGCACGACGCACGACCCCGGAACCGCACGTCCATCAGTTCGTTCTCTCGTTGAATCGTGAGGTGAGTTGTATCTGACTCCCGCTCTCTCTCTTGTACGAGCGACGTTGGACAGTGCGGACGCTGCGAATTCGTTCCTCACTACGCGAATTTACGTACCTACTCACGTGCGTATACACTTGGTGACTTGGTTCGGTGCTCACACTGTTCACCAGGACGACGCATAAGATCCTGTGCAACCTGTCTCAAGGTCACCTGTATCTAAAGCTACAGAAAAAGAAGCAGGTAAGTCCAGAAGTATACTTTTGTTATCTGCAGACAGTACAGATATTTACAACTTGTTCAGTCGCGTTTATATAATATAAGTATTGGCAGTGTATAAAGTACACCCAACCGTGTACCCAACTACCCAGTACCCACGAGTTCTCTCATAAATCATCAACCTTGTGCCGTGCATGTGCACGGTAGGGTGTACCTATAGATATAGATATATATATATATACTGCCATAGTATTTCCGAGTATTCCGACAGATTAAGTTATTGCCTAATTAGACTTTAGTACACATATCAAATAAGTTCAGGCTTGCGAATGATTAAAATCAGTTTTTAAACAGTTCCTAACAAAAACTTTAATTACCCCAATCAACGGATACTTTAGGGCAGATGTTTTCTCAAAATTCATAAGTTTTCCTTTATTCTGGAAGGCGAGAACGGGGTCGCGCAAAACACCAGTTAGGTTAGGAAGAAAGATCGTAGAGTCGGGATTGATTCTGTCTAAAAGGAGAGGATCAGTCAATTCATTCTCTTGTCAGGGAACGGCCGTGGCATTATCGACGAGGAGGTGGTCCGTCCGGCAGGTAGAGTCTTCTGCAGAGAGATAAAACTCTGATGCACCTTAGTTGTGTGGCTATAATTTAAACCAACAAGGTGTTTATTTTACATAAGAAAGTCTTCAACGGGGTGGACGCATCCCAGGGATCAGGCATTACCTATATTCACAGGTAGTGAGAGAGGTCTTTCCATCCTTTCACATAACCACAAGTAGGCTGTATACGGCAAAGTTGATTTATTCAGCTAGTTATTTCTATACCAAATCCAAACGGTGCATGTTCAGTTGGGTAGGTCCTGCCTATTTATTTAAAACCAAAAATTGTTTTAATGAGTAGAGAACTAACATTTTTTGACCCCAATTATTAATTCCTTTGATTCTAATGGTATGAACTCTTATAAACGTTTCATCATTTTAATTTTTTTCTAATACTGATTGTTCTTTCCAGCTCAAAATTGTTTGTCTTATGGTACTGGTAGTATCCGTAATTTGATCAGTGCATGAACAAGCATTATATACATACAAACTCATATCTTGTGCTGCTATCACATTTACACTACTGGACATCATCTTTAAGATACATCCTTGCTTTCAATTATAACACTTTCCGACACTGATGGTGTCGAAAATTGTATGTTTATTACATATTAATCCTGCGTATACTAAAATTATCAAATTAAACAATCACCCCACTTTTTTATTTATCAGTCAGTTTAAGTTTATTATTTATGAATTGCAAATTATTATCATACATGTCATGAGGTAGTGTATTCAGAGATTTAGACAGTCAAGTATTTATAAAAAATATATTGTTTTCTACGAAACGGATACATTCTACTTTTAAATTTTGACTTTATTCATAACAAATACGAAAACAAGTAAAAAATATTGTCTTGAATGTAATTTAGAAGCGTTGAAGGACTATTGGAAAAGCGATGTAGAGATTTTATAATTTTTTTTTAACAATTGAATAGACTCATCTAAAGTTTATAAAGTACTCCCAGGATGAGTTATCTGTAGGAATAAATGATAATCTTGGCATTAATTTTCTGTACTACTTTACTTGTACTTTACTTGATACGTTATAAACAATCACCTTTGAGAGATTTTTAAATAATTTGAGCAACATAACTAAAGAGTTTGTATAAAGTATAGTGTTTACTATATTTATATTTATATATATTCACTTTAAATTTACAGAAACCATGGACGAGTCAGTGTCTCCACTGAGTAAGCCTCGAAAATTGACCAACATCAAAAGTCTTTTATTCTTTTCTGCCTTCATGCTGGTTTATGTGGGTGTGGCTATTTACGGTACGTAATATTAATTATTTTACTATAAATGTGACTGTATTTTGTAATGAAAGTTGAATGTTTCTACACAAACATTTTTTTAAATAATTTACATTTGACATTTTAAATTAACAATAAAAATAAGTTTTTCAAAGAATTTTATTTAATTGATAAGGTATTAAATTTTCAGCATTTTGTAATGGTGATATTGCGAAATTCAGTGCAGACAACATGATTGAAAAGATGGTTTTGAAAGTTAAAAATGAAATCGTTGACTCAAAGTAATTTGTTTTGTTAAGTATGGTTATAACAAACTTTAAAAAAATAAAATTGAAATGATTTATTTTCTTTTTAGGTGGGTGATTCTCGGCTTTTTTGCATTTTCCATACTATCGACAGTAGTGTCAATATTTTTGTTGAAAAGAACATCAAGAATCATAATTAAGTTAGCTATAGCGATGGAATTCTCGTTTGTGATCGTTAGCATTGCATCCCTCTTTGTACATTGGGCTTATTTTAAAGTGTGCTTGATACAAACGGCCGTTAGTTTTTGTAGTCTATATGTTACACTATACGTGGTGTCAAGAATAGGAACTCGATTTATGAGTGAAGTTATAAAGGAAGCCTGCAGGTGAGACATCAGATAATAGGCTCAATAGTCCACATAATGTGGTATACAAGATATTATCTTGATGAATATGTTATTTTTTATTTTAGGGCCGTTCTTAAGTTTCCTCTTGCAATAATGTTATCCATATTATTTACAGTATTGGTATTTATGGTAGTAACATTAGGACTTTCTGTTCTGGTTCACTTATATTCTGTAGATTATTCCAAGTATCCTTTAGCATTGCTCATACTTCTTCACTTCCTGAACATATGTGGTACAATATGGCTCACAGACGTCATACTTCTGATTTGGCAGATGGTTCTATACGGTACATTTGGTACATGGTTTTGGACTTTGGATAAGTCAGAACTTACGAGTAACACAGTCATGAAAAATTTTGCTGCTACTTTCAGGTAAAATAATAGTCTTTAATAAGGTTCTTTCAACATAATTGCCTACTCATGAGCAAATTATGATATGCCATTAAGTTTTTAATAACTCGTGTAGAAAATGCTGATTAAATTTCATTAAAATGAAAACAAAATTTGTTAGACCACAGAAACTATACTTAATAAATGATTTAACATCTTTCGGAATCCATGATTAAAATATATTATTTGGTTGCAGATACCATATAGGAACAGCTGCTTATGCATCTTCTATTTGGGTCGTTTTTCCAGTCATATATATAATGATTAAAAATTTGATCAAGCAAACATATGAATCGCGCCACAATATTTTTATCATGCTTGTGTGTTGGCTAAATATATTCTTGGAGTTAAACACAATTAGCACTGGAGTAACTGCTATTCATGGAAAGAGCTTCAAGAAATCTGCAGATGCAGTTTGTCAGCTGAACTTACGATACCCCCTGCGCTTCTTTGCTATAACTAAGGTAACAATAAAAGATTTGGTTTTTCACTTCATTGAATGATCAATTTTGATACTTTTTAGGCTTTTGCGCATTGTATTGGAGTTTTTGCTGCAGTCAGTTCCATAATAGCTACGATTGCTTGTGTATTTGCATTCTATTCGGAAAATATCTCAGAGGAAAGGATGATTGTAGGAGTTTTAACTTATATGATTTTTATTATTTCCGTAATATCACCAATTATGATTGTTCTTTATGCAGCTGTAATGTCTATTTTCTTCTGCACTGTAGAAGATTACGAAAAGAATCAACAAGATCGAAACAGAGCATGCTTTATGAAAGCCAATATCAAGCACTTTATGCTGCAGTCCGAATAAGAATAACTATATTTATTTTCTATATTTTACATTATTTACAATAAAATCTTGTAACAATCGGCAACTGACAATATGGTCAAGTACATTCACGTGGATGAATTTAATCTAGTTAAATAGGAAAAACGTGATGAAATCATTATTAATAGTTAATCACGTGAAGTGTGTGACAAATATATTGGATCGTTTTTTAATGTAATTGTTAACGTTAATCTGAAGTTAATATTTTCAACAGTGAAGGAGAAAAACATGATTTAAAACCAAGTTTTCTTGTATTACTCAATAACTGACCGAGAACTTTTTTATTTCTACGTTCATAAAGTATTCTTTATCTTAGTTTATGATGATACTGACAATATTATGTGACACAATTATTGCTAAAATAGAGTGCTGTCATATAACATTCGTAATTGCACCATCACTTATTCATTTGATTATAAAAAGTGAAACTTGAGTAAATATTTTCAAGATTAGTTAAGAAAAACAAAATTATTTACGATTTTAGTAGTTTTGATGAAAGAGAAAGACTTATGTTTTTAATAACTTTTATGGTTATATGTTGACACTCATGAAAAAAATGTCATTAACAATAGGATTTAAAAAATTGATCAGAAATGGTAAAATATCTAGGTGTACATAACTAGTCAAGTTTAAAACTTGATGGATTAACAATTTTGTATGGTGCAAAACTTGCGACAACTATTGACGTTGATTAATAAAGTGAGTGCATAATTTTTGAATTCTTTATCTTAGTTCATGATAATACTTACAATGTTATAACGTGGCACAATTATCCCTAAAATTTAATCACGTAACATTCGTAACTGTACCGTCACTTATTATAAAAAGTGAAATTTAAGCTATTTTAAATTTTTATAACTTTTATGGTTATATCTTGACGCCTATAAAAAAAATGTCATTAAGATTAAGAATAGGATAAAAAATAAATCAGTAAGGTAAGGTGAATATTAATAGTTTTGTTAAAAAACTTGATTCATTAAAAATTTTGTAATGATGCTATGCTTGTAATAACTCTACGTTGATCAATAAAGTGAGATCATGGATTATTTATATCTTTGTTACTTTTCTTACCACAATTGACTTGAAATAAAATTCATAAACTTTTTATCATTGCATTTTTCTATCATTGCACACAATTACTTTATTCTTGAATTTTTCCTACCTCTGGCATTTTTGCAATCCAGGTACACCCTCGGTAGGAAAAATAGCATTCGCCATCAATGTGCATCTGGCCAGGGCGATCCCAACGGTCCGCAAGCACCCTGGAGAGGTGCACATTTGTGACAAAAACTAACTATTATCAATCGTCAGCTTTTGTTGAACAATTTACGCTGATGAAAATAATTTCTGTATCGATAAGCCCCCTATAGTATACTATTTCCGGTCGTTAACTATGTAACATTTGAAGCTCGTGTGTGCAACAACAAAATGAAAATATTTAGTAATAGCAACATAATCGCCATCGCCGCCGGGGCTATTTTGCGGCCCCACAGACCGTAAGGTAATAGCCCCGGTTGGTTGGCGTTTACGAATCTAATTTTTCCTACCGAGGGCGCAGGAAACGTCCAGAGGTCCCGAAAAACGCCCGAGGTATAGGAAAAATTCGTATCTTCGTGGTGTCGTCAGCTCGATTTATGTAAAACAATTGCCTGATGTAAGTATCACACAGTGAGTTGAAACAATATACACTCAAATTTGCAGTGATACATTGTATCGCAAGATTGTTATCGGTCCACAGGAGCGAAGGAGCGCACCAATCGGCTCTGTATGTTAGCTCAAGCTACACTGATCCTTTGCTCCGCTCGTCGGCTTATCCACTCTCTTTTTCTCTCCCTCGTCCATCCCCTATTATTGCAGCTATAGGAGTAGATATACCATACACCCACACGCACCGGCCCCAATTAGATACGTCACGGGGATTTCGACTTCAGGGTGAACGTGGACGGAGGTAGTGACTATATACATCGGCTAGCTGCCTGCGAATCTCTCCCTCGGGGACGACAGGGAGAAGGATCAGTATTAGGAAGAGGAGGCTGCAGCTTGGCTCTCGTATTCTCTTATTATATATAAAAGCTGTTCAGGCCCGGAGATTTTCGGCCCGCGACTGTGTATATGTATACACACGCCGCCCTCTGTATTTATATTGTACACACATAAAAACGAGTGGCTTTCTTAATATCTTATTCTATCGGAGGGCTTCGCTCGGATACATACACAAGCTCGTACAGTGGGGCTGCGCCGGAGATTTATGAGTACAGTTTTTCGGGCCGAGAAGAATTTCCGCTCCTCCCCTTGTCTCCCTTGCGGTGTGTGGTGGGGGGGGGGGGGTGGGTGGGGGGTGGGGTTGTTTGTTTTTTTTTTTTTTTTTTTTTTTTTTTTTTAGTAGGAATATCGGTAGGATAATTTAATCGTACAAGATGCATAGGTATACTATGTTGTCTTAGTATATAAGTACGGAGAAGTCTTTGTTCGAAGTGAGCCACTTGCGGGTAATTTTCCGTGACGGGACGAATTCATACGATACTCATAATACACTATACCACACTATCCAGTGCACAGACATAAAAGTACTGATAGGTATACTAAACGAGGGCCAATTTTTCATCTCGAGCCGCGTAATTTATTCGTTCCTCATCGGTGGGTATACTATACACTATATATACCATATCATAGGCAAAGGTATACAGATCTACGGGGGTTCCCCGCACATTAGGATGATGTATTTACGTGCATAATAATGATGAAGGCATTGTAGCCGCTCGTTTGTCACAATAGAATTTCTTCATCGATTCCGGGAGAGAGGGACATTAGTTTGCGTCACTGCGCGTTGCTCCAAATACTGCACTGTACACTATGTAAGTAACAAAAATAGCTTTTCCAAGAAACGCGTCTTGAAGTCTAAATCTTGCACTCATATACCGTGCTGCTTAATACTTACCCTTGGGGCCCCACTGCGTTTGCCTCTCCCTTCATTACCTTAAGTTTTAATAAAATTCGTGGTGTCTATTATACATCGCACAATTTTAGGCGAAAGACTCGTCGACGAAACGGCTCTTACTCACCCAGCATATAAAATTATAATCGCGATAGCATGCGGTGAAGAATACGAAAACGAAGAAGATGAGGACGAAAGTATGAGAGAAGGTGTGCAAGTACACATAGGCATATGTACGTATAGTTGTGTAGAGATATGTGCCGGTAGATTAGGTCTCGCCTCGAGCGTGAAAATCTGCGAAAGTCAAGAGAGCCAGAGAGCGAGGGATAGAAAGAAGGGGCCGGCGTCGGGCGAGAAGAGGGGAAGAACAAGGGGGGCACGGGAGCGGAGAGCCCATTACTTTGGGAGATTACGGCCAAAGTGACTGGCTGCAGCCAGGGGTTGTCGCAATTAGGGTGGGTTTACCCGAGGGGCGGGCCTCTCTCTTTCTCCGCTCGGCTCTCCCTTCTTCTTCTTCTTCCTTCTCTTCTTTTCTTTTTACGTCTAAAGTGTGTGTGTGTGTGTGTGTGTGTGTGTGCTGTATACACGTGGATGGAATAAGCTTCGGTCGGTGCCGTCGGTGGATCATGGATGGAAGAGTCGACGAGGCGTTCACCGAAGGAATACACGCGCGTCCAAGGGGTACACTGTGTGTGTTCTTTTGTATAGATCTGTGTACAACAAGAGGAGGAGAAGAGAAAAATGGTCGCGCTGCTTGTAAGGTATAATAAGTTGTTGCGGGGAACAATTTTATTATTGCGTACGTAATATGATAAAATATATTATGATTGTACTCAGGATATAACATATAATAGAAGACCGAGCGGGGGAATTATGATGAATTTGTGGTGCTATGGTGGAATATAAGTCATGTGTAATAGAGATACGGATTATGCCGTTGGTATATATTAGTTTGATTTCCGAGCTGCGGGACACGAGTATAATAAGCGTGGAGAATTAATACAGGGAATAGAACGAATGGGACATATATTATACAGTATTAGAATTGCGGGACGATTATGTGGTTGATTTTAGCGATTTCCTCGGTCGAATAAACGCATGACATCGAGGACAGATTACGGGTTGGCGTGGCTTTTGATGATGGTGATGGTGATGGTTGATTTGGATAGTATCGTTGCAATATCCGAGTAAGTATTTGTAACTATCCCGGAACTCTGAAGTGGAACGAGCCGCCAACGCGTGCGCAAAATGCATGGAACGACCATAATTTTGTATGTTTCAGGTCTGAAAAACTCAATTTTACAGCGCGCGCGCGCAACTTGCGCCTCGGATACACGTTTGCCCGTCTTGTAACTCGTTGATCAGTCGTTGGAGTTCCATTTTCTTGGCCTTTCGTGCTATACTCCTGCACTTTAAGAATTCTATGATAACATTGATTTGTCAAGACTTGTGGGTAATGCACGTAATTACCCTGCACTATTAATTTTTGGAAGAGAAAACTAAAACACGAGATTGAATTTTCCGCCCCATCATTGGCATCCGCGCGCGTTGCGTCAATCACACCTCGCGAAGCCGTTATCAAAATTTTACGACCCATGCGCGAAACAAAAAGCCCCGACGCTCAAAACAAACACCAGCCGTTGATCATTTGCATGTTTAGCCGGGGGGTGAAAAATATATTCGGTTGGCAAAATAATTGCAGAAAAAAACAAGGGACGTAACGGCAAGTCAGTATAATAAGTATATCTTCGTACAAGCATGCGCGAAAAAGGGAAGAGCGCGCAGTTGCACGCGTATCGTGATGTTGTATGTATAGACCCCGCCGTTGCTGCATATAAGTATACACGTTACACATGTATAACTATACAACTGCAAGGCATCCGTAACAATGCAAAACACACAACCCGCCATCGCGGAGAGCTCGCCCTCTCTCTCCCTCCCTCCCTCCCAGCTCGGCACAATGGATTGATATGCATGTATTCGCCTCCGGGAGGAGCATCACCGCTGCAGACCGCGGGCGCGTCACTCACTAAGTCAGTCAGTCAGTTATGTTGTATACATACACTTACACGTAGGGAGCAGAGAGAGTGAGCCCGTTGACGGAAAACGGGGAGGGTGCATGCGTAATGAGTACGCCAGCGCCATTCCTCCGTACACCGCGCCCGATGCTCGCTCGCTTTCCGCGAATCATCCCTCGTGTACACACTACTCGCTCTTCTCTATCTTTAGCTGCCATGTACATTCAGCGATATTATTTGAGTGTGCGTGTGTGTGGTATAATACACTTACGCTCCTGCTCTGGCGGCTGTTGTTCCCTCTCTTATGTTTTTTTTTTTTTTTTTTTTTTTTATAGCGCAGGCCAGGGAGCGAGAGAAAGGAGCAGCGAAGGGTAAGGGGAGAGAGAAATTTCCCCGGCCCTCTGCTGCGGAGCCGAAGGTTTTATATATATCTGCTGTAAAAGCGTTTACGCGGGGCGCGCTTCGTAAAATGTTTCGAGCTTCCGTAAGTGTACTTGCTTACCAAGCGCGCGCGTGGGTGTATACACGGCACTGGAATTTTAACGCATTTGCTCGGCGTCGATGGCGCAAGAGAGTGAAGGTCTCATGGGGTATATAATTTATATCGTCTTTGAAGTAATTGGAGCGTAAAAAAGGAAAAGGATCCCAAAAGGTCATCCACGTATTTCGATAAATCGGCATCCTTTAGGCTCAAATTTTGCACGCCTTACTACTACCCGCGTAAACTATACGCATGCGTGTGTGTAAAAGTGTCCGCATCGTGAAAACTTCGGTATCTACTGCGTAAATTCGAAAAAACAAATTAATCTTTATTTTTGACGGAAAAAGGGACGCGCCGACTCGCTAACACGTATCAATGTGTCCTCGATCACCACGTTCCGCTCCTCATTGCCTTCTAATTTGAATACACACCGTACACACGCGTGGAAACTAAACATACATATATATATATACATAATACGCAAACAGAGATAGGGATAAATCCACCCCCTCGTCTGAAAACACAGAGCAAACAGAGCGAGAAACGATCGACTTGGCAAAGTCTGCAATGCCTGCCGCTGATGTCGGGGCAAACTACTGTCATCTCTAACCATTTAGGCAGGGGAATCCCCGAGTAAATAGCTCCTAATCCCCTGTTCCCTCCCCTGTACTTATACAGATATACATCTGTATGTTCCCATACAGTTCGTTGGGAATGTTGGGATATTCAAGTGAGTTGGCTACAGCCCTAACATTTTCTCGAGTATCGACTTCATGGGTGATGGGCGATGGGACACACGAGGGGTGCAAAAGGGACAAGGGATGAAATAGGTATCATGTGTGTGTGTGTGTGTGCTCATTTTTTTACACCGACGGTGTTTACTTTTCCAAGTAATTAGCATTAAACCGCAGCTGCTGCGTCCCGCGTGTCAAAACACATTATGTACTCTATAAAAGTGTTGCGTCGCGCGTGTGTGGCTGCAGGGGTGGTGTTACTTTTACTGATGCTCTGGTTGAAATAATTACGCTAATCCGATTATGGAATCAAGCTAAGGGCAGAATCTTGTGAGTGGGGGGTGTAAAACGCAGATGAAAAGCTTGACGCGCGTGGCCCTCTATGCCAAGCTGTTCCTCGGTCGTATATTATACCGAACATGTTATACGGGTCACACAGGCCCCACATCGGTTATTAATCGTTATTTGTCTTTTGGAATCCCCACACCCGTGCAAGCGCGAACAAACGACACGCGCGTCTTTTTTTTTTGTTTCAGGGTAGTGTGTCGATCCTTGGGTATAGAGATTTTATGAGATATATGGCAGAGATTTGAGTTGAATCGTAAAGAGAAATAAATGGTGCTACTGACATGCACATGTCGCTGTATTATTCATGCATAGA
The DNA here is from genome assembly GCA_030522625.1 of Copidosoma aretas. Classification (NCBI taxonomy): domain Eukaryota; kingdom Metazoa; phylum Arthropoda; class Insecta; order Hymenoptera; family Encyrtidae; genus Copidosoma; species Copidosoma aretas. The sequence continues at coordinate 15,676 of JAPYYV010008240.1, read as the reverse complement.
TGTTTCGGGAATGAAATCGCGTTTGTTGTTACAAAGAATATAAGTTTTTGATGCTGTGCGTGCGTATTTCGTGAAATGGGTTGAATTTTATTGTTTGCGTGAAGTATGTTTTTTAAGTCATAAAAAGGGCTACGACTGCCAATTTTTCATTTTTTAATATTTAATAAATTCGAAGGAAATTTCAACGATAAAATTTAAATTTGAATCGAATATTCAATCGGGAAGAGTGATGAGACGAGAGCTAGGACGCAATATCGGGTCCTATCGCAGATCTGTGGCGGGGCATCTGGTGCAAACGAGAGAAACAAAAGTTTTTGGCAGACGCGCAAGCGGAATAATGTCGTGGAGTTCGAACAATAAGAATCGAAGGAAGAAGGGAAAAAGAAAGCTGCTGCTGCTGATGCTGCGGTATGGGTGCAAGCTGTTTCTTCCGCGGGGCACTGTTTTGCTTATGAGATTCAAGTACATTGCATTTGGCCCGGGCTGTAGATTTTTCAACGAGATGTTTTGATTTTTATACACGAGTCGTCGTTTATAAGTTTGATCTTTTATTTTATATGATTATATAATGGTGACAACAATTTTGAAAAAAAATGAGTGTGATAAAAACAAAAAAAAAAACAATTTATTGAATAGGACATTATCGAACGAAATAGTAATAAAAAGTGTCATTAAAGTACATTTATTAAATGTTTTTTTTCAATCCACGCTTAAAATATAACTTACGCCATCTATTGAATATCCTCAGAGTGTATCGGTATCTCTCAACGGGTAAAGAATAAGAAATCTCCAAACTAGCGAAAGAAAATGGTATCGCTGACTTTTACTGGAATTATAACGCAAGCAGGAAATAATATTTCCATTTTAATACTGCAAAAAATAAAAAATAAAATGACACTGTATCCATGTGCTCCCCAAGGTATCTTAAAGGCAACTTTCGTTTGATTTACAATAAATAAAATTCATCACATTGGAAATTTGAAAGAGTGTAGTTAAGATTTATTTTCCACCAATTCTACAACACTGAACAATTTCAACTGAAAAAAAATAATCAAATGCATGAAGTTTGCAAAGTGCAAATCATTTGTATCGCAGTTTGCAACTGTATTTAGTTTGTGGTAGAGTTTTTTTTTTTTCATTTTCTTCACTATTTGCTCATTAATTATTTTCATTGAAAATTGTTTGATTCGATAGAATATTTTTCATCGACCAACGTCCAATTTAATATTCTGCATCAAATAGTTATCAACATTATTGTGATGTGTTCCCAAAAATTTAGATATATAAATAGCGCACTTGAAAAATCGCCGTATAAGTGCAAACTCATAACAGTAAAAGACACCACATATGCCGTTCACACAGACGGCCAAATCTGCGCCCTATATGAACTATAAGAACCAAGTTAACGCGAGAATTCGTTAAAAATGGGCTTTAAACGAGCCATTGTTGCCGATCCCTCTACCATCGGGGGATCTCTCTTTTCTGTCCTCTCAACAGCAGCAACAGCAATAATGACAATATAACCGGGGGGGCAATGATCGTTCATTCGGGAACGGTACGAGGAACATACCATCACCAAAAATCACTCCCAAAAGCAACAACCACCACCCAAGACTTAACAACGAACCAACCAACGCACACCTTTCGCCCCCTACCCCCCTCTTACTCCATTGAAATCCAAATACCGGTAAATAGCCGTCAACTGGGCGACGCCATGCTCTGTTACGGCACAGGGGCCCATAAATTACATCGCGCCCATTTCCCCGAAATCCAAGTAATGTGCCCACACATGCACTGCACAATGCCCCATGTAGATGCACATTATATGCGTATGGCTGGTGGAACGAGCCCATAAACACCACGGGGACCTTTTTCCTCTCCTCCACGTACATTATGCGATAATAATAATAATAATAATGATAATAATAATAATAATAATAATAATAATAATGGTGTGTGATGGCGAGTCTGGGTGGTGTGATGCAAACACCTCAACTGTGGTGTTTGTGCGGCGGTCCCTAGAAAATAAAAGTAAGTTCATATAGGTACGTTGGTAGTAGTATAATATATTTATAACGAGCGATCGAGCGGAGTAGTATAAGCGTATATATAGCAGAGGGTTATAGAGGAGGCGATAATTTTGATGAATGCCCGGCCGGCGCGGTGTGCAGCAGGAGGCAGTCCGCGTTTGTATTTTGTCGTTGTTATATCATATACTTATAGTTACACATACACACACACACACACACGAGCCCCCGGCTCGTCGACGAAATAAAAAAAAGAGGAATCATGTTGGTTTTGCTCAACGCGTTTTAATGCACGTATATGTATGTGTATGTATATACCTGTATATTTATACGTATAAATGTTGGTTATTTTAGATGAGGCTATAATATATATGTATAATGGGATGGGGCCCACCACTCGGGTGTTGATGCATGGCGCTTAGCGGGGGGTGCCGCGCACACGATGGGCCTCATACCTATATAGGGTATCTTCTCTCTGGCTGGCGCCTTTTTTTTCTCTCGTTTCGTATGAGCGGAAAGGGGGGTTACATTTCGTGGACGAGTGTGGGCTGCAGGTATATGTGGGGCTGACAGAGACCCCCGTAGACACGCGCGTATATACATATATATTATTATACACCCGCGTGCAGCATCATGTATACGGCGGAGCCCCGCTACGCGTCCATCACGCGTCACATGAGTTTTATGTATTTAGACGTATCCCCCCGTGTATCCTCATTTTTCTTGTTCCTCCTCCGCTGTTTCACCTCTGCTCCTGCATCAGCTCCTCGACGACGACGACGACGCTGCTGCTGCTGCTGCTGGGCTGCGCTTATTCTTCCATTTTTTACATACCTACTATACGCGCATACTGTTGTTCATGCCTCTCTCTTTTTGTGTGCTGTACTAATTTTTTTTGTATCATCTTCTCTGTATAGACGAGAGATATATGCTTCAGGCCCCGCACACGTGTACACGATAGCCGCGCGATGGCTCATCTCCTCCAACTCGATTTGATTTTCATTTTTGGATTATATTCTCGCTGTATAATAGCTAGGGTAGTTGCAGGCTGTCGATGCTATCAGTGTCGTTTTTAATCGGATCTTTTTTTTTTTTCAATTAATACGTACACGAGGAATCCGAGTAGTAAATCAAGAGTCGATTGGAGATGCTTATTAAACGTTTCAACTCGAGCGCGGGGTACAACAACATGTTGAATGTACATTAGTGTATACAAGACGAGATATATGTTTCCGAGAGCTGACGTATATGTACAAGTATGGGACTAATGAAAGTCGAAAGATCGACAGCGGGCCATTTGTTTGAACAACAGTCCGCGCCGAGATTTGTTTTTCTCTTTCATATTCTCTTTCGACATCGCGAGTTCATCACGAATTCTCCGCTCTTCTATATATACGTGCAGGTTTGCCCACGATGTATTACCACTTATAGTTATCATGATTATTAATCGTCGCAGCTTCGGAATTTCTTACAACGATGTAACTTATATGTACGAGAAAAAAATGAAAAATTGAGGTGACACACATTTTACCCTCGATTATCGAAACGCACGATGCGCGTCGCGAAAAAATCAAAATAATTCACTGCGGCTATTACTGCAGGTGCGCCGCGAGCTCTTACCGGCGTCCTTCCATTGTTTACGGCGCGCCGTTGAAAGAAGAGCGCTCCACGCCCGCGCAACACAATAGTATAGATAGATAGAGCGCCCTATCGCTCCTCCTCGGAAGACGAACATAATGGGCCGATGCAGTGAGTTATATATATACCTAATATCATATGTACTTTTGTAGTAAGTCGCATAGGGCAAAAAAGGAATCGAGAGCCTGGATCTCACTGTAATATATCTGTATGTAGGTAACAACATGTATAGTTGGTAAAACAAACATTTAGGAGGAAGAGAAGGAGGAGTGAATAGAAGATGTATAAGTGTAGTGGACGATGATACATGGCGGCCGATCAGCGTGCGGTCCCATCATCGTTGTCGTGCCTCGTGTCTGGTTGTACATTCAATACACACACACGCACGTATTCTATAAATCCTTTGAGTAATCGAATCCGTTGTATATAACCATACATGTATGTGTATGTTAGCCGTTTCAGTCGAAGAGCGATGAATTTTTCAATGGTAAACGATATGCCTCCGGCCATCAATCAGCCCTATTTGTTTAGCCGCGCTCGCGCGAGTGCCTATACCTCGTACTCTGATGGCTGGCGGAACCTTTTTTCCTTTCTTTTTCCACCTTTTTTTCATTCGTCGCTGCAGGTAAATTGCTAGATCGCTAGCGCAAACGCCATTCCCGTATTCATATTGTACCCTACGCATCCATGTATACCTAACGTGCGTACCGAAATCAGCTCACTCCGATATGCAACTACATAACTTTGCGCACGCAAGGATTGCAAGGAGTACAAGCGGACGTATAGTTTTTTCGCCCCGCATTGCGCTCCGACGATTCGAAATCGATGGCCGGCGCGGGTTCGAATCGCTGATTTACGCAAAGTAATCAGCCTGACGTAATGAAGTTTATTCATGAGCCAATTAGGCCGGTCCTGATATGACTCCGCTCTGCTCTGGTCACTCCCTTTGTGCTTTCTTTCGAAACTTTGGTCATTAGTGCCATTGCACGATATTTACGCGTGCATTTGTGCTTTTCCGCTCGATCTCTGTATATTTTTATGATTGGACGAATATCTTGGTTGTAATATTGTGCGTTCGTTGGGATCCAATATTTTTATTTTCGCTCGTTTGTTTTACAAAATCATATTTCAACTCTCTTAGACCTACGTGTATGTTTTTGTATATTAGATTCGGCGTTAGTATAATAATACAAGAAATAAATAATTTCTGCGGTAATACTTTTTTTCGAGATTAAGCACACGACACGCGGCGCGTCAACTACATGGTAACATAGATCGCAATAACATTTTTAATTTAGTTTCAATTAAGTACAAATAAAAAACATAATTCATCCATCACATGTTTGCGTGCGTTAGTAAAACGTAATAAAAATAATAATTTATAATCTGCAATACAATACATTCGTCAATTATAACTGTATCAAAATAATTAAGTTGCACATTGAGAGTAATTTTGGCAGCATCGCATTGAGTATTCCTTATAAGTCCATGGACTTACTATAAAAGCACTAATCAGGTTTGAGACACCGATTTTGAATACTTGCATTGGTGGAATGTGCTTGAAACTGTGGAATATGGTTTTTTTTGCGATGTGGTCACACTTGTTCGTAACAACAAGGTATACAAGAATCACGTCCCAAAGTTTCACTCAAACCCAAGACCCGAGCTCATCGCCCCGTTCTCCTCGTAGGTAAAACGTCCGTTCGCGAGGAACACGACGAAACAGAATAACTACTCCCGCCTCGCGTACGGCCTGGGCTGCACCATGAAGTTGACGAAGCCGTCGACGTCGTCGAGCTCCTTGGAGTAAAATTTCGCGGCTATCGTGGCTCGGCCCTCGATCTCGGGATACATCGAGAACCTGCAGACCGCCTCGGCCCCGACCTCCACGTTCTCGGTCAGCTTGAGCTTTATCTGCTCCTGCAGGCCCGGGCCCTCGATTAGGAACTTGCCCCTCCTCAGCGGGATCGGCAGCGGATTCGTGAAGCGTGCGACCGCCTCGAGCAGCTCGCCCGCGTACGGCTCGTTCTCCAACTGGGATGGGGAAAAAAAATGGTTGAATCATATTGGAGAGAGAGAGAGAGGATGAAAGAAAAGTACACAGAGCCATCGTCGACAACAAATCACCTCGATCGCGATGTCGGGCTTCCTGACGCGAAAATCGTCCTGCGCGAAGTACTCAAAGCTCGTGTCCTTGACCGTGGCGAGGCAGGATATGTTGAAGGCGCCCTGGTCGAGCAGCCGCGGCCCGTACTCCTCCCAGGACACCTCGAGCCGCACCTCGTCCGTCTGGCCGGGCCTGATGAACCGCTCGCTGTCCGACCGCTTGACCGCCTCGCCCACCCGGCCCGTGTACGTGACCACTTCGACGCGCAGTATCACCGACACCTGGTACGTCTGCGAGTAGCTGTGGTTCTTTATCACCAGCGCGACGCTGTGGGAGTAAACAAAACAAAACAAATTCATTGCCAAGGAATTTCCTTTCAAATTCCTTTTGTTTCTTTGAGAACTAATTTCTGCTCCAGCCACCTGAAAGGCTGGCCGATCACGATGTCGTCCCTCAGCTCGAAGTTGAACATTATGTCGTTGAACTCCTCGTTCAGGTAGTAGCGGCTGAACAGCGACTCGCTCTGGCGCAGCGCCTTCAGCATGGCGGCCCGCTCTTCGTCCGACTCTGTATTTTTAAAGAAGATAGCCATCATCAGGCGCATATGAATTTGGTTTTACGATTCATCCATCGATCGTTCCCTGATGCATATGTATACTTACTCTCTGGGTACTTGTACGTGTGCGTTATATCCTCGCGCTCCCAGCTGCCGATCGCCTTCGTGCTTATATTCTGACCGATTCTATATGCAAAAAAATATAACATTTTACGCGCCTATCTCGTGTTTCTATCATGGGGTTACATATTAATAAAAAAAAAAAAAAAAGCACCCACCCGTAAATGTCCTTCCTAACGAGCTTGAGCGGCTGGGACGGTCCGTTGTACCTCCAGAAGACCTTGTCGGCGTTGACCTCGGCGAACACGAAGCTATTGTCGTACGGTCGGTGGATCTCGGCGCGCTTGACGGCAGCGACGGAAGCCGGGCCGAGGCGGTAGGCGTCCTCGCTGAGCTCCTGGGGCGTGGCGTCTATCACCTGCCAGCCGTGGCAGTCGGCGGTCAGGTCCAGTCGCTTCATCCACACCTCGTTCCACACGTGGAAGTTCCTGATGGGGAAAAACTCTATTAATTTTTATTTAAAAAAACAAAATTGTCATACCGAAATTACACCGCCGAGCGTGACAAATATTTTTATCCTCAAATGGTAAAGTGTTTTTTTTTTTTTTTTTTCCTTTTCCGAAAAGCCACGCACGCACCATATGGAGTCGCTGTTGAGCTCCTCCATGATCTTGCCGTCCTCGTCGACAAAGTAGTCGACGGTGAGGCTGTTCTGCGTGTCGTGGGCGCTCGAGTAGTTTGTCACGACTCGGCAGGGCAGGCCGAGGGCACGGCAGACCGTGGCGAGGACGCCGGCGAAGACCCAGCACTGGCCGTACTTGACGGGCCTCTTGGTTTGGTAGTACTGCTGGAGGATCTTTTGCGAGCCCATCCACTGGGTGGGTGGAGTGCCACCGCCAAAGTCCTCCGTCCAGTTGCCCATCACCACGCCGTAGTCGTCGGGCGAGTTGACCTGGTTCACGGAAGGGTGAGCATGTGTATTTTTTTTTCGATGCACGCGTGAAAAAAGAGAAACAATGTGTATAAACTCACCGCGGCCGATAGAACGCGGGTGACGACGACGGGATCGTTGCGAGCGGAAATCCGGACCTTGCCGACGTTCGTTATCATGTAGAAGGCACAGTCGAGTATGTCCGTCTCGAACTGCGAGTACTTCCAGACGGACGGTCTCATCCGGTTGCCGGTGCCCCGCCATATCAGGCCCGTGTCCGCCAGAACGTACTCTTGGCGCTCCGACTCGTTTCCCAGGTACACAATGTCCTCTGGAAATTTTTTGTACACCCATTATCGTTGCTGCCTGTAATTCCCGATTTCTAATGCGTGCTGCATCAAGAGCTCTCTCGTAACTTGCACTGTTGTGCAATTCTCCCTGCAAACGCCGCGGCTCATTTGCATAATTTACCCCGTACCAGAGTAATCGATCTACATTTAGAATAATGCGTGTGCGGCTATTTGTTACCGAGTATACCTATAATACGAATCCAGGAATTATGCCCCGTTCTCCAACGCGATCGAAGAAGGGCAGTCCGAGAATTCGTGACGGAGCCATTTATATGCATATTATGCGCGGGTACTTATCCATCCATTAAGTACATTAACAATCGTCGTGCAGAGCTTGACGGCGCACGCGTGTGCGACATTAGAAAAATTGCTCAATTCATATGATATCCAATCCATTTCTTTTGTTTAGCAATAAACATAATTATAGCCCGTGTCCAGAGTACTGTACTCACGAACAAAATGATCTAATGGGCATTGCCTTGTGTCCGTTTTTATACTATCATCATAGTCGTCGTCGTCGTCACGCGCTATAATACTCTATCAAATAGATTGTCCAGCTGGCGATTTATTATTTGTTCGAGGTACGCATGTTTAAATTATGCCCGATGGCTCTGCATATAATATGGGAGGGTGGAGTCCATTTGCCTACATAAAAGAGCAATGCAGTCCGTGCATTTTGCTTATATTACACACGCCTCTCACGGCGGTAGCTAAATCGGTGTTGAGAATACAGAGGTATGACACGTATAATGTGTAGCAATAAGATTCTATTTTCATCGTGCAACTCACCTCGGCACCAGGGATTGAAGATCATGTAAAACGGATGGTCAACGGTGAAACTGACAGCGCCCTCGGCGTCCCGCCTTTTCGTATCAATGTCTATCCGCCACTTTCCAATAATAGCATCAGCTGCCGGAGTAACCTTAGGATTAAAAGTGCACCGTTTTTCAGCTTATATTCTTTCGAACGAGTTATACATCGAAGTAGACGTACGGAAAATTTCCAAAAAATAAAAATCAGATGAAAACGATTTTTTGTGGCCAACCCAATACCTTGTTGGTTTTCGGCTTTGTTTGACTTTTTAATTTTGTGCTGGAAAGAGACAATTTGAGGCACGAGGCAAAAAACACCCCTGAATTCGACAAAAATGTTCATTCCACCACCTTGCTTGCAACTCAGTTTAAAACAAATACTCGCTTTTTGAATACCTATTGTCGAAAGCAAAAACTCAGGGTGTGCCATCACGCATAAAACTTTATGGCGAAATTTTTGTTTTTTATTACAACACCCAAGCGTGCCATCAAAAATTGTATTTTTTTCGCGAGCCATTTGAAAACGGAATGATACACAATACGCAGGTAACTCCCCGTAAATCGCTCGCCACTCATTCATACGATAATATGAACTGAAAGAATCAATCGACGCTTGCCCGAAATTTCTTGTTCACAATCTCGCAACCGGACATATAGACACACGTACCCTGATCCTGAGCGCGCTGTCCGCGTAGGCCTGGACGACGGTCTGCCAGGCGCCGTCGGACACCTCGTTGGGATGCAGGACGGGCGAGGCGACGAGGGTCCCGTGCCCGTACTGGGGCCTCTCGACGCCGTCGAGGGTGAAGACCACGGACATGCCGTCGATCGCCGGGTCGTAGTTGCGCGAGAGCGCCAGATCGAGGACGAAGGGCTGCCCGCGGCGCACGACCAGCCGGGCCTGGCCGCCCGGCCGGTTGGACAGCTCGTAGCGCGCGGTGCGGTGGGCCTCGGCGTTCTCCGGCACGCAGTAGTCCACGTGGACGATCGTCAGCACCTCGCGCGTGTAGTTCTCCCCTGTAACGCAGAGGAGACTTTGGATTTCATTTCCTTCTCGCGCGAGCGGGCGAAGGAGAAAACACTGTCACTCGCGGTACAATATCGTGCGGGACAATGGCACGATCGTGCAGATGTTGTCGACTACTAATATACACGCCAGCGCTGAGCGTGCGGAACGATGCAAAAAAGTTGCACCAAATTATTACAAGTTTAACGTACTCGAGAGCATTATTCACACTGTGCGGTCATCTCCCGTCGAATGGACGCCGCGCGCGCGTCTTTCCCGCTATTTATGAACTTTTTTCTTTTTCTCTTCAGCTCCTGCCGTTCGCTCTTTTTTTTCTTTGCCTGCTTTTTTCAAAGTACCTGCACAGCGCGCTCGCTGCAAGTGCAAGGTATGCACTTGACAGTGAGTTATTCAGGAAATACCGCGCCGACCGTCGAGGAAAATATATTGCACCGACGCACAAAGACCGGCGTGGCGCTGTTGCTACTGCTGTTTTTCTGTGCGCCTCGCGCATCGGGAATCGATCCTCCAGCATCAGCCTGCGAGATCGCTCCCGAGTTAACCATCCCGTGTAACGTACACACAGTTACACGCGAAATTCCCCAGATCCTCGTGACGATTTCCAGTATTTGACCCTGACGAGCACCACCGACGGCACCGACCTGTGCGGCCGCGTAACAGCGGATATATTATACGTATTCAGTTTCGAGAAAGATAACGATTTTCAAATGTCCATTAGCGCGCTAACGAGCCGCCTACACAGAGTAATTACCCGAAATTCAAATCGAATTATCGCTCTTCGATTATGCATTCGAACTTGGTGCGAAATCCTCTTTTTTTCTTCTTCTTTCACGCGCGCGACGATAAAATCGTCGACAAGACTCGTAAGCGTATAATGACTCGAACAGAATTAACGGGAATCGATGTAAAAGCGTCATTGCATAACTTTCCGCTAAAAAACCGTATTGTACAACTTTTCGTTTGACCACAAAGTATTGGATGGCTCTATTATTCCTCAAAGAAAATAAACACAGCCAGCGAATGAAAAAAAAAAAAAAAAACTCACAGTAAAACTTGTAGGGGAACGGCTTGCGCCTACGATCGTTGAAGATCCGATAACGATCGTAAAATCGGTAGAACATATTTGCCGCTGCTGCACCGCGTCGACAAACTTCCTTCCAACAGGTGTGCTGCCAGTTATCGCCCACGCGCGCAAACAAACGAACAAAAAAGAAAAAAAACAAAGAACGATCGAGAAGAAAAAAGCCGGTGATAAGCGAGGTGCGCGCGATGTTAGTCGAAATCCGCGGCACGTGCGCGTCCGAGAGACTGGGCGCTCGGCTCGGCACGGGTACCCTTTTGAGCGAGCAACCGGCCGCACAATGGCTATAAGGCACCAGCTGCCGATCCCATGAGATATCGTTATTTTTCCATCCAGCTCCTTTTCTTTCTCTCTCGCTCGCTCGCTCGCGAATCGGAAAAGCGCGCAACGTGGGCGCGGGCAGAGACTACACAGCGGCGCTCGCCCCACTTGAACAGCCTGCATACGAGAGCCTTTGCGATTTTAGAATCCGAGCTAATGGTTCCGGCGCGCTATAACAATAATGCACGCGGTGTTAGAAGCGCAGACAACTGCCGCCGAGTTATCGTGTGGGAGCGCACCTCGTGCGCAATTTATAGTTGTCACCTGTTATACCTCGTATACCAATTGTGTTGTTGCAGTTGCCCCGAGGGACGGGTAAATTTTGAATCATCTCCCGCTGTCCGGGTGTTTTAATTGCTACAACTGCTGCTGCTCGTACTTACTGCATGGATATATAATATGTTGTGCAGCACTGCAGGATGATTGACGTTTTCGAGTTAGGAGTGTTGATATATTACTGCGTAGGCAACTTTTATTCACGGAAGTTTCTGTCGTGAATCTATTTGTCCCTTTCCGTACATGGAGTTGGTATACGCATTCGGCTGGATTTTCCCATCGTGAAATAACAAAAAAAAATATCGTCCGCACTTGAACACTCGTGAGTCGAACTGTCGTTCTCATTAGAATTCAAATTAGTTCTAACAATAATGATGATGATGGCGATACAATGATGTAAGAAAAAAAAAAAAAAAACAAGTTACTCATGCGCACCGATAGAGCTGCTCAAATATTGGAACACGTCGGTTGATCAGTCCCGTTTGAAGAGCTCAACAGAGCTATCGACAAAACGCACGCACGAGGGACAGCGTATTAAGTATCGCCAAACGCCCACGCAGCAGCTTCGCGGTTTTTTCCCACAGCGATCACACGTTGTTATAGGTTCTTCTCTCTCCCGCACACGCATGTTGATTTGAAAAATTACGCGAGCGATTCGCAGCGTGAAATACAATGCGTATACCGGTGAAACTGTGTCAATCGGTAATTGTTCCGATTTTCCGCCATTAATATCTTTGCATCAACTTATAATAATGATGCTGTACAGTACCCATTGACGATTACGTTTACTGATTCATATTTCAACTCGATTCAATTCGATGAACGAGTTACATTCAGACACACGTATAACGAGATTCGCCATCATCCCGTCAACGTCCGATTCATCGTCAAAGTACTCGCGCCATCGTATACCAAAAACGAATATCGCGCAATCGACTATTCAACGAATTCAAAGTGTCCGAGTATACAAGTAAATCTATAAATAGGATGCAAGCACCCGTGCCACCACCGTCATCGCGATCGCTTCCTATTCGGAACATACTTGCGCTCTGCATATAATGCATACCGATCGTTCTGCGGTACGCTAATGAAATAAAAGCGCGGTAAGTGCGTATGCATGCCACACCCGGTCGTATATTATATGTAAACAATAAGCATCCACTCAACTTTTTGAGAAACGGCAACAACAGTCCACAGCCGAACGCGCATGATATCATCCGGACGAATTCCTCTCGCAATAATATACATAGTAATACGCGCGTTGCGCAATCCAACTTTCCGAACGCTCGCCCACTGTAAACTATAGTGCGGCGTGCATGTATGCTATAAACCGCGCATCAGAGGAAGAATATTATAAAGTATATAATATATTACGAGATGCGGACGGTCGTGCTTCGCTGAGGCTGCGCCTTATTAACGGAGTCAAGGCCCGCTCCGATGATGTTCGTCCGACGCGCGGTGGGCTTCTGGTCCTTTTTGGCTAATCGGAAAGCTTACATTGTCCAAAGCGCATGGTTGAGAAAAGCGTCTTTTCGTTTGATATACAAGTGACAAATCGTGCGTAACGTAGGCAAGACCAAGCGTCAAATGTACCGTGTGTATAATATGCAGTTGTGACAAAGTACTTAAAATATATGAGAACATTAGGCATCGGGACGTCTTGTATAGGCAATGATGCTTACTCTGTACACCGTGCGCCGTTTCCCTCTCGGGGACGCGCGGTAATTATTATCATTATTATTTCGTGACAGCCGGCGCTAAATTAAACCAGACGCGCCGACGAATCGCTCCTCTATATCTCTATCAACGATCAACGCGAGCACAGGTATTATTATGTATCCACGCGTGTGCGCGAAAGCGCCCGCGTTTTGGCAAACATTAATAATACTCGAGCGCTGAAAATAGTAGACCGCTATGCCTTCATCGGAGCAGCACTTTTGCCATCATTATCATCAACAAGTTGAACGAGAAGCGCGCGCGGCTCCACTTTCCTCATTTTCGGAGCGATGAAGAAGAAAAGAAAATTTACGATTCCCTCCTGAAATTCGTTACTCCACACGCGCACGCCTCGCACGCGCGCAAAAACTATTTCCAGAATCTCCACTCGGTTCCGCATCGGCGTCTCGCTCCCGAGTGGCACTCCCCCCTCTCGCGGCGCGCCTCCGAGTAAATTTTACAACAAACGAACCGTTCGCTTCTATTTTCGAGCAACTTATAACGTATGTATATACATAATACGTATACAAGGCACCATCGGGGGCGCCGCGAAAATCGTTTTCCCGCCGTTCGCGATTTTTTTCATTGCGCTCCCTCACGTGCAGTCTAATAACAGACGCGCGCGGGCTAATCATGGACGGATTAATGGAGATTGAAGTTCGCCCCTTTTGGGACTCCTTCTGGCTCGCCGGTTTATATAGCTGATGATGATGGGTGCTCTGAGAGCGGAGGATTGGTTTGCTTGTGCGTTAGGTATCGGATACGAGCGCGTCGGCGTGTTTTTACGGGAGGCGCGACAATAACAGAGGCGCTAATAAACGCGTGAGAGCGGATTCATATTTTTTCGGGCGGGTGTCCAAGGTTTTTTCTTTCATGCTTTGTCGTATGAAAAGTGATGGAAGCATGATGGTATAGGCGAAGACCTTCGTGTGTGGACAAACAAAAAAAAATGGAGAGCGCGCAGTTGAAGAAAAGTGATTTTCTCGGGTGTGTACATAACATAATAGGCAAGAAATATTACGACCTGTATACTGTGCGTATAATAACAAGGCTGTTTCCATTGGGAATCGTTTTGTAAACTTAACGGCCACGCAGCGAGCCTCGTTAATCAAACGGCCTAGCGCGTATATGCAGGCAATTATTGCGAATCACGTGATGGTTCGCGGAAGCGTCCCTTCATCCGTTGCGGCAAAGGGACGAAGAGATCGCCCGAGGCGTGGTTATTAAGCTATGGTCTGTACGTACTTACCCAATGAATTTGCATACAATTCTTCTAGTTCCATCTTTTCGGTCCTTAACTAATCGTACGCGTATATGAGCCGCAAATCCAATCGTTACTTGCCGAGGGAGCGACACGTTTAATTGTTACTCGAATTTCCGTCAGTTTCCTGACGCGGACCTGCGTTAAAATTGAAGTAGGAACGAAGACTACTTTGTTTTAGCTGATGGCTAGAGTAAGCTGACACGCTTCTATCCTAGTACAATGAAGATAATAATAAGATATAACAGTATGATTATCTAGAACCGAGCCGAGAGTCGAGCTGTTTTTCCAATAGAACGATGTCGCAGGCGGGATTCATTCGTTAAGCATACAAGCCTATCCTAATGAGAGTTCCCGAGATAGGTAAAAAATACGAATTGCTCAACCGCTGTGGAATTTTTTTTTTTTTTTTTTTTTTTCCTGAAAAAGCCCAAGTTAGTGTTATCATCAAGTAAGCATGTTGTACACTCACCGTGAACGGTCAGCTCCGGGGGCTTCGGCAAGCACTCGGGCTTGTTGCAGGCCGGCACGACGTTCCTTCCTCGCGGGGGCGGGCTCAGTAGCAACTTCAACTTGTAACAGCACGACGAGCAATTACCCATATTTTTTTTTCTTTCTTTCCCCACACACACACACACAACTAAGCTTTCTATATCTCACGCTTTAATTTGGTACTATGAAAAAAAAACCAAAAACAACTAACGACTACGATCTACTTTCCCGAGCAGTTCCGCCCTCTTACTATTCTGTCGGGGTCCCAGTGATACCGCTCCCATGATCTGCTCATTTTTTTGTTTCTCCTCTCCTTCAGTCCCAAAACACCACTTTTGGTTTTCAACGCCGGCTTTGCAAGTATCACCTTTGTTTTCTCGTTTCGGCAAAGTATTTGTACCCGATCTCCGACCACCAGGCTTGTCGGCGAGCAAATGTGGACTCTCCGTCGGCGCTCCCGATCCATTTGGCGTAGGTAGACCGCTCGCGCTCGTGCACTCCCGCCCATGGTACTGTACGGAATCTCCTCCCGCCCATCAGCAGCAGCATCCTATTTGGCGCGGGCGGTGACGTTTTTCCAAGAACGCTTGGTACTTATCGTCGCTTTGTACTCGAAGGCGAGTCAGAGCTTGGAGCGAACGATCGCGATTTTTGAGGTCTTTGATCGTTGGGAGCGCTGGTGAGCTGCTTCGTTCGCTTCTTGGTGAGAGAGGGAGAAAATTTGCGACATCTGAGGGTTGTACTTGAGAGCTTTTGGGTGATGGATAAAACTGATGGATTCGTGCTCGCTGAAATCGATCGTTCCTGACTTTATTGAGATTTGTGCTTTTTTCTAGTGACACAGGACACACAGAGAATGGATTTTGTCTACTGCTGCGTGTAAAAATATTGTCAATTTTTCAAGTGGTCGACGGTGGCGCAACGGTAGAGTCGCAGTTTTGTCGATCAACGAGGTCCAGCACCATTTGGCGCGGCTAGTACTTGGATGGGGTGACCGCTCAAGCCAGGGCTCGTCGTTTCG